>JAMPIV010001075.1:0-268399 GCA_024509875.1 Oreohelix idahoensis
AAGACTACCGACGATTGATAAGACTTTTGTCCTTCGTAGTGATGCCTCTTCCACTGGCATTGGAGCGGCACTAATGCAGGAATATTCAGGAACTCTGCATCCTGTAATGTATATTTCTAGGAAGCTGAATGCGGCAGAAAGGAATTACTCGGTTTTGGACCGTGAATTGTTGGCTATGGTTTGGTCCATTCTTAAGCTACAAAGGTTCCTTCTGGGCGCGCATTTCTTTATGGAAACCGACCAAAAAGCTCTTACGGCTATGCAAAGTAAGGATTTGAAGAGCTCGAGATCTACTCGTTATGCTATTGCTCTTCAGCCTTTCCATTTCACGGTGCGAGCTATCCGTGGTTCGGATAATGTGATGGCGGACATATTGTCTAGATGCCCACATGATTCCAGTTAAATCTTGTGTCCTAGTTTTTCCTGATATATTTTCAGACTTAGGTCTGTCCTTAATATCATAATATGTTGTAATACAAATGTATTTGGATGATGTTTAGATAATTTAACAAATTTCATTTTGTCCATCCATCAGTGATATGTTGCTAAAATAGCATTGACATTTGTATATTGCTATGATTATATTATTTAGTAATGTTTGATATATGATTGGTATTGCCAGCAACTTAGGTTTCTTGAATGGTATCCCTTAGTTTGTTTGGCTTAAAGGAAATATTTTCTCCTATGTTGGGAGATGATTTGTACCCTCTTCTATTGTACCTGATATTAGGTTCATTGTTTGCATGAGCACAGAAGTGATACTGGTGCTATCTTGCTCATGAGCATATTAAAAAAAAAAAAAAAAATTGCATTTTTTTTTTACAGGGGGGTGGTAGTAATGTTGCTGTCATTTTCGACGGAGTCATCTGTCAAGTTATTTGCTTATGTTTGTATCATAAGTATAATTGTGTCTTTACCTGCGATGTCAGGTTGATTAGGGGTTGTCTTCCCTTGTTTATTCATTCATTGTGTTTGACCTTTAGGGTCAGAGGTTGTCAGTTCGGGCGTAGGCCTATGGGAAGGTTTTTTAAGCGGGAGTGAGATATACTTCCGGGAAGCCGGGAGGTCCTGTTTTTCTGAAGGGACCAAGAGTCCATTGTTTTTCGGGGAGAATCTTCGAAGTAACTGCTATGGCAGTTTTCCCCAGTGAATCTCTGTGCGTCGGGATGACGACAGAATTCCTTGTGTAGTTCTGAGGATTCATTTACCAGGTAATACCGACCTTTATGCATTATTACGCTTTTCGGTGGCAGAACATGTAAAGGATTACCTAGGGTGAACAGCAGCTCACTGATCCGCCATTTCAGAACTTATATATTTGTGCTCGAGGTAGCCATCCAAGACTGTTAGTCTTATATTGTCCAGAAATCCAGTGACGAAGATATATTGTGGGAGCCGCAGATTGGCGGAACTTCTATCTACAATAAGTATTACTGCAGGGTTGGTGATAACCTATTTAACAGAAGTACACGGCCGACGTTAGGACGAGGCCTGTGCTTCCGGCTATTATACTACAGCCTGATATGTGCAATTGGCAGGGAGTGCCAAGTTGCACCTGTGTGTCAAGGTAACTAAGGCATCTGACGCGTTTAGTCAGAGACGCCAAGGGCGACGCTACGAACTGTCATTATTGAAGAACTTTGCTATTGACCATGCACGTCTATTCTGATGTTTACCTTTTTGAATGCCAAATGTATACCTATCGATATCAGGTCAGCATGACCTTGTTACACTGACTGTTCCTGTTGATATTATGTGTGTTCCCGTCAATAAATGTCTTGAAACATGCCTGCAGTGTCAAAGCATCCTTGATTACTGCATGTGAGAGTATGGGTTGCAGGATCTACATCTATACGAGCCTAAACACATTCGCGTCTTCATTCGCACCCACACTCAATTGATCATACGCTCGCACTACACATCTAACAACATGTATACTGTCCTGGGCCAGTGATCACCTCAACAAGAAAAAAAGACAGTTACAATTATCATATATCAATACTTACTGAACAAACAATAAACACAAATTAGACATCAATAATAGAAATATAAATTCACACATTGTGTAAAAATGTTTATCATTAGCCTTTTTTATTATGGTGGTCACAGGAATGATTGTTAGTTACCTTCCTTGGAGTGCTTGGGTAGTTACATAAACAAAGTAGGCAAGTATCAATTCCAGACGCATTGGAAGACAAATAGGGAGGTGGGCAAAAGCCATTAAAAAACACTGAAAGCAAAAGCCAGTGATGCAGATTCTTCGCTTGTACCTTACAATGTATTTAAAAGCAGGTATCTTGGTGTAGATGATAACGTCTCTCCCTGGATAATAATCAGAGGCTTTGCCAGAGCCTAAGCTATCAATGGCCTTACTGAGTTCTTCCAATGTTGGTTCAGCATTCAGCTCCTCCATAGTTGGCAGACATTTGACAGCATTAAGGGCTGCATGCATAATGGTATTGTCTCTTGCGTAAAGCTCAGAGTAGTTTCTTGACCTACTTCTCCATCTTTTACCCTTATCAGTTTCTCCCCACTGGCGATTTTTAGCGGTGCCGTCTTACCTTTCTGAGAACCATGGGCTTTCTTTATGCTGTAGTACATGTGTCTAGTGTTACCTGTTTGCACTGCAGTCTGGATGCTCTCACTGAGCTGCAGCCAATAATCATTTGCACAATGTCGAGCAGTTTGTAGGACTTTGCTTCTTGTAGCTTTCAAATCTGTAGCGTTCGAGCACTTGGTGAACATTTATATTCAATCACAGCACAGCGCTTAGCTTCAATAATGGGTGTTATCACATCTTTTGATGCTTCAAACCAGTCACTTGACTTTGCTGTCTACTTATTAAAGGTGGCAAGCGCAGTACTTTAAATGATGTTCTGTAGTTGCTTCCAGTTCTCTGTAACAGCATCACCATGCTATTGGCAACTGAGCACTTTCTTGAAGGTTGTGGTAAAATGTGCAATCATGACAGGGTCTGACATTTTGCTGGTATTGATTCATAGTTTTCCTTCAGGTCTGACATGATATAGTTTTCTTGGTTGTGCTCTGATTTTGCAGAAAACCAAAAGTGATCTGTATCATAGTCTGCATTATGGTACGAGTACATGGACAGCAAAGACTTGAGATGTGGTCTTCTGACAAGAATCAGATCCAGTTGGTGCCAGTGCTTGGATCGTGGGTGTCTCCATGACACCTTATGCTGGGGTTTTGTCTGAAAGTAGATGTTGGTCATGATGTCATACAACTCCAAGAGCTGTTGTCCATTTTCATTCATCCTACTAATACCAAACTTGCCCAGGCATGATGGACATGAAACATTATGGACACTTACTCTAGCATTGAAGTCACTAAGGAGAAAAGGTTTTTCTTGCCTAGGTGTGCTTTTGATGACTGCTGCTAGATTCTCATACAACTTGTCTTTAGCTTCTGAGGCAGAGTACAGTGTAAGAGCATACACACTGACAAGGGTAATGGAACCTGCATTAGTTTACAGTTGGAGTGTTATCAGGTGTTGTGATTCATTCTAACTTGATTCAACAATTTTAGTTTCCAATTTTTTCATCACAAAATCTACTCTGTGTCCTCTAGTTTTATTAAGGTCTTTTCCTTGCCAATAAAATGTATAGTCCTTCTTACTCACCATTCCAGAGCCTGCCAGGTGCATCTCCTGAAGTGCCACTATATCCACCTGAATTTGTTTAAGTTTGTCGTTGATAAGGCTGTCTTCCTGACATTGTTTATGTCCTGCAGGTTTTTTTATAGTCCAGTCAACAAAGTCCAGATGTGTCAGCATCCCAGTCTGATAGTTTATTTCTTTCTATTACTTCTCTTTTTGTGATTAGTGCTTGGTGGAGAATTTTCTGCCCACAGTTTGGGTTTGACCCTAGTCCCCATGCACCCATTGGGGAAAGCTGACAGTGGCGGGACAATAGCTAATCGACCGGGGATTGCCCAGCGTGGAGCAGGTAGTAGCTGTCCAGTGAGATCTTAGAACCTCTCCCCCTGTCGGAAGTAACCCCCGGCACCATGCCCTACACCAGGTGGGCAAGAAGCTTGTAACTGTTAACACTACTTCCCGTGTTGGGCTGACACTTATAGGGTGAAGCTGGGATTGTCGTATCCAGATTGTGAGCTTGGGCACAGTTATATCGAGATCAAGCTGTTACCCATGGAGCATGTTCCCCCTCTGCAGTCAACTGTAGATCCAAAGGAAAAGCAGTAGCCAATACAGTTTGGTACCAGTCATATCACATTGATACAGCAGAGTATTTAACCTTTGCCCTTAACCCTTTCAGCACCAGTATGACGTACGGCATAAATCTTCACAATTTTTGTCGCTGTGCTGTATCACGTACGTCACGGAAGTAGCGCGATACCTTGTTCCCATTCACCTATATGACGTACGGCGTACGTCCTATTTTAGAAGCATCAGAATTCTTCTGTTTACAACCGTATCGGCAATTGCTGAGCATAATCGGATTCAGCATTGAAAAATCTGGCCACTAAGCTTGAAACAAACAAAATATTTTACTGCTAGCGAATACAGTAGAACTGATAATAGTGATTTTACAAAAGCGAAAGTTCACTAACATGGACACTGCCGTACCACCAAACCATAAACATCTTGTGGAAAAAGAGCATGAAAATTCTTGTTTGAGTTGAATTTATTCAACTTGAATGATCCTGACAACTCTTTTTACTGAGAATCTGGTGATCTTTACCTTTAGTGCCATCGAGTATGTTTAATATGTGTATTTTCATACCATTTAGAGTTGAGGTTAGGTTTAGGGTTACCCTAATTCTAATGCTGACTCAATACACATATTATACATACCCGACGGCACTAAATGTAAAGATTACCCAGATTCAGGTTCAGAGTTTGTGTAGTCTGGTTCAGAATATACTTTTAATGGGTTTCCTTTTATGATAAACTGTTTACAGTCAAATTAAAAATATGACCCCTAAAATTACAATTATCCTGTCGTTCAGGGGAACGAACTAAGCTGAAAATGGTGTCATCATGGGCAATGAAAAACCCGTCGTTGCGAAAGGGTTAAACATTTTCACATTGAGCAGTTAAAGACTTCGGCCATAAAAAAAACAATAGCGTTTCACCTTTATTTGGAGCTTGGTTTTTTGTTTTAAAATAATTTTCTTGTTTGCAAGACATCTTGACATGGTTCCCATAGCTAAATTTAAAGTGAATTTTCTAAAAATATACCATAATATGTCCACTCGTGACATTCAGTAAAATTTGGCAACATCCAATAGAGGGTAAGTAAATCTGTGCAGACATGTGTTTTCAACAAAAATTGTGCACATAATTAAGGAAATTAACTATTTATTTTACTAATAGATATTGAAGATATAGAATGAAATGTGATGCTGCCATAATGGATTACTATCCCCAATTTTAAATTTTAATTAACTCATTCCCCCCCAGGCTGTTTTTGGGTTTTACCCAGGCCCGAAAATGGATGCAATTTTTTCAGACAGGTGAGGTTTTAAAAACAGACAGTGGACAAATACATAAGTTCAGTAGGTAGTTGTGTTATACATTTAAATGTGTGAAATTGACTGGAGAATCTTATGAATTGCTTCATATAATTAATTAATATGAATAGGTGTGTGTTATGTCTTGTGAAATGTAGACTTGATTAAAAAAGTGTTAAAAATTTTTTTTTTAATTGTATACTTAAACTTAAATATTTCAGCTCCCAATTAATGTATGGCAATAAAATGTTCAGAATGTCAGTGCACATTTAGTTTGAAACATATCTAGAAACGTTTATCACTATCACTTCATAGATGTAATTTTTATGATTTTTTTTCTCAAAGCCACATATGTTTGTAAAAACAACCGCTCAAAATGTGTGCAATTTTTCTCTTCAGGTTATATTTTAAAAAACAGGCAGTAGATACACATTTTATTTAACTAGGTGTTAATGTTATACATTTAAATGTGTGAAATTGACTGGAGAATCTTATGAATTGATTCATATAATTAATTGATATGAATAGGTGTGTGTTATGTCTTGTGAAGTGTAGACTTGATTTTAAAAATGTTTAAAAAATAAAATAAAATTGTATACTTAAATTTAAATATTTCAGCTCCCAATTAATGTATGGCAATAAAATATTAAGAATATCAGTGCACATTTAGTTTGAAACATATCTGGAAACTTTTATCACTATCACTTCATAGATGTAATTTTTATGATTTTTTTCTCAAAACCACATATGTTTGTAAACACAACCGCTCAAAATGTGTGCAATTTTTCTCTTCAGGTTATATTTAAAAAACTGCAGTAGACACACATTTTATTTAACTAGGTGTTAATGTTATACATTTAAATGTGTGAAATTGACTGGAGAATCTTATGAATTGATTCATATAATTAATTGATATGAATAGGTGTGTTATGTCTTGTGAAGTGTAGACTTGATTTTAAAAATGTTTAAAAAATAAAATAAAATTGCATACTTAAACTTAAATATTTCAGCTCCCAATTAATATATGGCAATAAAATATTAAGAATATCAGTGCACATTTAGTTTGAAACATATCTAGAAACTTTTATCACTATCACTTCATAGATGTAATTTTTTTAATTTTTGTTCTCAAAACCACATATGTTTGTAAAAACAACCGCTCAAAATATGTGCAATTTTTCTCTTCAGGTTATATTTTAAAAACAGGCAGTAGATACACATTTTATTTAACTAGGTGTTGATGTTATACATCAACATGTGGGAAATTGACTGAAGAATCTTGTGAAATGCTGTAGATAATTATTTGATGTAGGAAAAGAGTCTGTCATGTTATGTGAAGTGTAGACCTAATCAAAAATAACTGGAAAAAAGATAAATAAACTGTACTCACATATGTCAGCTCCAGTTTAATCCATAGCAGAAAAATCTCAGAATATCAGTGCACATCCATTTTGAAACACAACACATTTTACCACAATCACTTCAAATATATAATTTATATGATTTTTTTCCTACACCACAATGTTCTGTAAATACCAAACAACTATGACTAATATTATTTACACCAACTATATTCTATCATTTTTGGTTTGACAATGTGCTTCCACTTTGGCCTGAGAAGATACAAGGAAAACCTTGGATTATACTGCTTATATTGCCATCTGCCTTTATACCCTATTACCACTTCATTCAAACTGAGATTTTGGAATGGGTAAAAGGCACTCTGAAATTTTTGCAACAACATGTTCATAAAATCTTTTCTTTTCCTTGTGAATTTTCATCAGAGGCATGAAGCATTGTATGATATAATGCTTCAAATCTACTTCTTGAAAACATTTGAAGAAACCAAGGAGTATAAAATTCTGCAGATGTAGACCAGTAGTTGCGAATGCATGGTCTTTTCTGAATCCCAATATTTATTAGGACAGCAATAAACTTATCAAGTTCATGGCGTGTGACTTTGGTCCACCGAGAATACAATGAATATTGTTTCGCAGGGTTATTTTGAATAGATTTGAGTCTGGTATAATCATTGATGCACTGGAACATGAAATCTTGAACCTCATCTGTAAACAAAACACTGAAACATTTCAATGGGGTTGACAGGTCAAACCCCTCAGTCACACCTGGTGTTCTCTTTGGACAAAATCGAAATGCATTTTGTGTCATCCCCTCAGCAATTTCTAACCACTCTGGGACATCTTGTGAGGATGCACCTGCCTCTAGACTTGTGGCAGTTCTCATAGCTTTACTTTTGGTCACAATGGTGTTTTTGCCTCTTTATCCTTCTCCTTTAGTGACTGAAAGTTTTGCTCTTTTTATACCAGCCCTACCTGATGCATGTTCAATCAGCTGATCGACATCGCCCTCAGAATGATCACTTTCATGAATATTCTGACACAAAGTCTTTACAATGTCTTCATTGGAATTCCTAAACCTAACTTCTAAAATCCGTGTCGCTCGAGTTATCTTCTGTCCACTGAGAAATTAGCGTCGTGCTTGCTCAGCCGAAAGCAGGTGTTTAGAAGAAGATTCTCGATCCATTTTGTATGTAAACAAAGAAATAGAAATGGATATAAAACACACAATTTTAGCTTCACAAATTTGTTTTTCGCTCACAAACGTCCATAAACATGTCCTAGATGTAATGAAATGATTTAAAAACCAGCTAGTTGCTAGGTATTTATAACTTTTCGTTCAAACTCGACATATATCGCATTGGCGCGCCACGCATCATTGGTCTGAAGATTCTCGATCCATTTTGGTGCGCCATGTAAACAAAGAAGTTAAACCATGTGTCTTTTATAGACACCCAATTTTAGCTTCTAACAAATTTGCTTAGTTATTTATTTCTATCTAATAAACGTATAATTGTCTAGATGTAATGAAAGAGCATTAAAAACCAGCTAGTTGCTAGGTATTATATAATTTTCGTTCAAACTCGACATATATCGTACTGGCTAGAACAACAGAAAGTGACGTCATTGGTCCATTACGGAAGTCCTATCTGGCGCGTGGTGCGCCACTGTGGACGGAAAGAGTTAAAGGATTGTCTGCTTTCTTTTTCTTCTTCTTCCTCGTTCATCCTGAAAAGGACATTGGTTGTGTTGTGTCCGTTTACAGCGAAGCTGCGATATTTGTGCCTTTCGGCTGACACATCCGACTTCAGCATGGCATTTTTTGGGACCAGGTTTGCCTTCCCTCTTTGATCCCTACTCTCTCGGCCAGACTGCAGTGATGCAGCCTGTTTCCAGGACCACCACTTGGAGGTGGAGCAGGGTCTTGGTCAGCTCTCGTTCGCTGACCCTGACACAAGAGTTTAGCACGGTCTTCTAACTGAATTCACTCATAAGCATACTTCCTGTAGAAGCCTTTGCAGTACTTGAATGTTTGTGGATTTAGGGTTTAATCTCTGCCAGACAATCTGCATCCTGCTATTTCACCAAAGCAGTGGTTGAAAATTCAAACGAAATGATAATTTTACCGAATGTTAACTTCACGTCAAAGAAAAGACACATTCCAATTTTATGCAGAGGCCTCACCAACTGTGATTTTTGTATCATAGCTTACATGGTCTTCTCACTGCAAACACAAAAAACACCTTTAGTCCTGAGGATACCGCAGTTTTTAAAGCTTGGAGGAGAGAGGTAGTCCTAAACTTCCAAAGCTTAAACATTCTTTTCCTTTTTCCTCTCTTCATCACCTAGAGATCTAACAAATCATACCCGGTGACCAGGTGCTGACCCCGATAAATAAGATATATAATGAATTCAAGCTTGTCAAATTCCCATGGCACTAACAACGTTCTGCATATTGAACTTGACAAGTGTGATGTTTGTGGAAAGGGTTACACAGTCTTATAGTCTAAGACACACAAAACAAACAATTTTACTTGACACTTTCAAGTGTGATGTTTTATAAAGGGTTTCTTCTTCTTCGTCCTGAAAAGACGTTACATACTGTTGTGAAGCCGTTTACAGCGAAGCTGTGATATTTGCGCCTTTTGGCTGACTTCAGCACGTCATTTTTGGGACCAGGTTAGCCTTCCCTCTTCAATCCCTACTCACTCAGCCAGACTGCAGTGATGCAGCCTGTTTCCAGGACCACCAATTGGAGGTTGAGTAGGGTCTTGGTCAGCTCTTGTTCGCTGACCCTGACGCAAGCAGTCTAGCTATGGGTTGCAAACTGCATTTCTCACTGTTGACACGTCTGAGGTCCCAAGCTTATATAACCAGGGTTTATGCTAACTATCTTATTATGCTGAATTTTGCTTTTGCACATTCTGCTTCTAATCTGAAGAAACACAAAAGAATACATACTGAGAAGCCTTTACAAGTGTAATGTTTGTGGAGTAGGGTTTGCACATTCTTTATCTTGCAACATCAAAAGAAAATATGGCAAGAGCCTTACAAAATTTACTATAGGGTTTGACATTCTTCCAAAGAAAGCAAAAGTTCTCATTTATAAAGGAATGTATAGTTTCTGGGGGTCTCTGATGAGACAGAAAGGATTACTACTTCTTCAAGCGCACGAGGTGGGTATGTAAGGCGCCGCATGGGGCTTGTAACCTCATCATGTAAAACAAGCTGCTGCAGAAACTACCACTACAGGAGCATGTAAATGTATGGTGCAGGCTTCTTGAAGGGGGCCAGCTGCAGGGGTGGTCCAGCTGCCGGGGTGGTTCAATGATCCATAAAGGGCAAAAAAAAAAGGAACATGATGATGATACTAGTGTTGAAGAACCAGACAAGTACCAGTGGAAGATGAGATGAGAAGATGATGCTGGCATTGGATATGACACACACTGAAGAAATGTGATGATAGAATTACAAAGCAGTCTTTGTTCTGGACTACCCAGGGTAAGAGAGGCAGAGATACACACAAAAATACACGGACAAGTGAGTTGGAGATAAATGAAAATGAGGAAGACACAGAATGTGAGCTGATGGCAGACGTGACAGAAGGACTTGGCATGTATTTGTTGAAGGTCAATGCTCCTTGGGGAGCTAAAGGGTGTTGACTGATTGACTGACTAAATAGTGTTGACTGATTGACTGACTAAATAGTGTTGACTGATTGACTGACTAAAGGGTGTTGACTGATTGCCTGACTAAATAGTGTTGATTGAACTGATTGTGTAATGGGTTGCTCTATATATATTATTACTTATTTATAGCCTGTAATGGCCATTTTCATCCACAACAAAATCGGAGACCACCTGTGTGTTACCGGGGCCCGAAAGTGGATCAAAGAATAGTAACACTGTATCCTACCAAGCATGTTGTAAAAAGCGACTAAGGAGGGTTGGGCATGGGGTTGGTTACCCCATCCCGTAAAAAACTTTTTACCAAAAAACTTCAACAAATATGGACAAGTCAAATACAGAATATAAATCAACTCAGCCGCCCAAGACAGAAGGTCCTCTGGAAAGGAGGCGCATGAAGCAACCCAGAGAAAGCCAAAAGGAGTCTAGGAAAATATCCAGGATTGGCACCTGGAATGTTCACACTCTATATGAACAAGGGAAAACTGCACAGGTAGCAGCAGAAATGACAAATTACAGGACTCATATCCTGGGTCTCTGCGAGACACAGTGGAAGGGCATAGAGAGGAGGAGATTGATCACAGGAGAAATGGTGTTGTCCTCAGGATATGAGGAGGAAAGAGCCCACCACAGTGAAGGGGTGGCTCTAATGCTGTCCAGGGAAGCACAGAAGGCACTTATAGAATGGGAAGCAATGGGACCCGGAAATATAACAGAAAAGTTTAAATCAGCCAAAAAGAAAATAAATACTAACATCATCCAGTGTTTTGCACCAACAAATGATAAAGAAGAATCTGAGAAAGAAGAATTTTACACCAGACTACAAAATGTCTTGGACAAAAAGAAAAGAAAGGACATCACAATTTTGAGGGGGACCTAAACGCGAAAATTGGAACAGACAACACCGGGTTTGAAGAAATCATGTGAAAGCATGGATTAGGTATGATGAAAGAGAATGGGGAACTATTAGCTAACTTCTGTGCTTCAAATCAACTAGCTATAGGAGGAAGCATATTTCCACATAAAAGAATACATAAAGCAATATGGATATCACCAGACCACAGAACTGAGAATCAGATTGATCATATATGCATAAGTAAGAAGTTTAGGTCATCTTTGCATGATGTAAAAGTATGTAGAGGAGCAGATGTGATATCAGACCACCATCTTCTGTTGGCTAAGAAATCAGGAAATAAGAGAACAATTTTCAATCACAGTATCCAACAAATACCAAGTACTCCAACAGCTGGAAGATGAAACAGATATGGAAGACCACTGGCAACAAGTAAAAATTATATGGAACGAGACATGTGAAGAAGTACTGAGAAAAATAGAACATTGGCACAAAGCATGGATAAAAACAAACCATTAGAAAGACAAAAGATAGGAAAAACAAGAAAGAAAATTTAACCAGAAGCAAAACCAGAGGCTCCAATGCCAAGGCTCATGAATTGTACATAAAAGCAAACAAAGAAGTAAGAAGAAACATCAAAAGAGACAAGACAAAATATATTGATGATTTGGCAAGGGAAGCAGAGGAAGCTGCAGCCAAAGGAAATATAAGGGACCTGAACAACAACACAAAGAAGCTAACAGGGAAATATAAGCAAGCAAATGGCCTCATAAAAGATAAGAATGGAAAATTGGTTAATAATATAGAGAAACAAATGAAGAGATGGACAGAACATTTTGAGGAACTTCTCAATAGACCATCTCCAACTAATCCCCCAGACATCCAGCCAGCAGAAGTAGAGCTACAAATCAGCATTGAATGACAAAGTAGAGAAGAAATAAAGAAAGCCATAAAGCTTCTGAAAGATGGAAAAGCAGCTGGTCCAGATGGCATTCCAGCAGAGGCCATAAAAACTGATATTGATACCTCTACAGAGATATTATACAAACTACTTGGCAAAGTCTGGGAGAGAGAGGAAATACTAGCAGAATGGAAGAAAGGTTATCTGGTCAAGTTGCCTAAGAAGGGAAATTTACAAGAGTTCACAAATTATAGAGGAATAATGTTACTATCAGTGCCAGGAAAAGTATTAAACAGAATCATCCTTGAGATATTAAAAGAGTCCATAGACAAGCAACTGAAAGATGAACAAACAGGTTTTCAACAAAACAGATCCAGTACAGTGTTGAGTAAAGTCTGGAATGGAATTCACTACTATACATCAGATTTTTGGACTATGAAAAGGCATTTGACAGTGTAGATAGAGAATCGCTTTGGAAGTTGATGAGGCATTATGTAGTTCCCATGAAGATCACTAACTTATTAAAGAAGACCTATGAAGACATGACATGCAGAGTTCTTCATGAAGGACAACTTACAGAACCATTTAGGATTAGAATGGGAGTGAGACAGGGATGCCTCTTGTCTCCATATTTTTCTTACTAGCAATAGATTGGGTTATGAAAACATCGACATTACACAACAGAAATGAAATCCAGTGGAATCTGACTAAAGAGGTTGATGATCTGGATTTTGCTGATGACTTGGCTCTTCTGCCCCATAACCATAATCAGATGCAAGAGAAAATGAAAATTCTCGATGAGAGGTCACAAGTGAGCCTGAAAATACACAGGGAAAAGACAAAGATTATGAAAATAAATGCAAGAAATGATAACAAAATTGAAATTGAAGAAACACCACTAAAAGATGTAGAATCATGCACATATCTTGGAAGTAATATAGACAAAGTTGGAGGGGCAGACATTTATATCAAAGTAAGAATACAAAAAGCAAGAGGAGCTTTCATTGCATTGGTAAATATATGGAGAACAAGAGAAGTCAAGTCCAACACGAAAATAAGAATCTTCAGCTCAAATGTAGTCAGTCCTATTTTATGGCTCTGAGACATGGAGAACAACAAAAACAACAACCAAAAAGCTACAGACTTTTATAAATAGGTGCTTGCATAAAATAGAAGGACTGAAATGGTATGACAAAGTCACAAATCTGGAATTGATGACGGGAACCAGACAAGTGCCAGTGGAACAAGAGCTGAGAAGAAGACACTGACGATGGATAGGACACAC
The DNA here is from genome assembly GCA_024509875.1 of Oreohelix idahoensis. Taxonomy (NCBI): domain Eukaryota; kingdom Metazoa; phylum Mollusca; class Gastropoda; order Stylommatophora; family Oreohelicidae; genus Oreohelix; species Oreohelix idahoensis. The sequence continues at coordinate 13,577 of JAMPIV010001075.1, forward strand.
ATTGAGGAAACCTGTTGATAGCATTACAAGGCAGTCCTTGTTCTAGAATCTACAGGGAAAGAGAGGCAGAGGTAGACCAAAAAACACATGGAGAAGAGAGCTGGAAACAGAGGTGAAAATGTTGAGGAAAACATGGAAAGAACTTGAGCGGATGGCACAGGACATGAAGACTTGGCATGTGTTTGTTGAAGGCCTATGCTCCTTGGGGCGCTAAAGGGTGTTGATTGATTGTGCTTGTCTCAGAATACACACAAAAATACATACAGGAGAGAAGCCTAACAAATGTGTTGATTACGATTTAAGGTTTTAACAGATGTTGTAGTTTAAGAACAAATACAAGAATACACTTAAAGGACTAACTTTACATGAGTGATGTATGTGATGCATAGGTTACATACTCTGTTAGTTTTGAAGTGCAGACAAAATACACACTGGAGAATATTCTTACATGGTTGGTGTAATTTGTGATTAAAAAACATGATTCATACTTTTGTATTCACTGAAATACTTTGTTCCCATCACTTGTTAGAATCAAGATTAAAACTGTCCAACTATTTGATATTCACATGACATTTATTTTGTAAAAATTTGTAAATTAATGTAATTTGTTAAAATGTATTACTTTTGGGTGGCCAGATGTCTGGATTTGGCCAGATTTGCCCGGCTGTTCGTGCCCAAACTGAGCGCCCGGTTGGATTTTTTTTAAATGTTGAAATATCTGGCATTTATATGATTGGCTAAACTACTCACGTGAAAGACACTATTTTGAAGAATCTTTACTGGAATCCGATTTCTGAGTACAGAAATTCTGCCAGAATTAAGAATTTTTATCTCCGTAAAATCGACGGATCGCGCAAATTGCCAGCAACACTACTGTAAGTTGTCATGTTGTTCGATAGTTTATAATAGATTACTATCATATGTTAAGGCAGGTTGAACGCTGTTTATGTTTATTGGCATTTGTTAGGGGAAAATATAACAGACAAAACGGCATGAATAAGAACTTGGGGCTGGATTTAGTCAATTATAACATCGTAGTCTATTGCAAATTACAAATAATATAAATGAACTGAACAAAAAATGTCAGTGCTTTTCCAGTGGTCGACAAGAGTATGAAGCAGAATGTCTTGAATGCAGAGGTGGCACATTTGTATCAGTAGCAAATAAAGGTGCAGCTGATTTAAAAAAAACATAGAGAAACAGAAAAGCACAAGAAAGCACTTGCTTCTGAATGTTTGCAATCAAAACTGACATTTTTTACTAAAGAAATAAGTGATGAAAGGTTTGAAGTTGCCGAGGGTGTTTTTGCTTTTCATACTGTAAAACATCACAACTCTTTCAGATCAATGGATTGTACTTCAGTGTTACTCAAGAAGAATGCTTTCCACAATTCAGAAATTGATCAAATTCTCATGTGCCAAAACAAAAACAGCTGCTATTATCATTTCTGTGATTGCACAGCATTCTACTGAAGCAGCTTTGGAAGCACTGAATGAAAGCAGCATTCCATACTGTGGAGTTTCCACTGATGGAAGCAATCACGGCTCTGTCAAAATATTTCCAATAATCATTCAGTATTTTGACTGGAAAGTTGGTGGTCTACAGTCTAAGTTAATTGAGTTGCAGAATACACAAAATGAGACAGCAGAAACAATTTCAAAATATGTAACAGACACCATGATAAAATATGACCTCTTGGAGAAGTGTGTTGCATTTACTGGGGATAAATGTAACACAATGTTTGGTGGAATTGGGCGAAATGCAGAGGGTAACAATGTGTTTGCAAAATTAAAGACTGTGTTACAGACGAAAAATTTATTTGGTGTAGGCTGTCCAGCACATGTTTTGAACAACTGCATTCACAGTGCTGTTGAAAAACTTGACATTGATATTGAAAATATTCATAATAAGGTTGACCAATATTTTCATATTCATACAGTTCGAACAGAGGAGTTGAAGGAATTTTGTGGACATAGAATACAGACAACTCCTCAACCATGGCAGAACAAGGTGGCTGTCATTATTCCCATGTGTTGCAAGAATGATCCATATGTTTCCAGTACTGAAGGCTTTTTTTTCAGTCACAAGACAATCCACCTACAGTCATCAAAAAGTTTTGTGAACAAAACTTGGCAGAGGTGTATCTGTGGTTGGTCCATTCACTTATGAGTGTTTTTCAGTGCCATATTGAACAGAATGAAATAGAAAGCAACTCAATTGTTGAGGTTTGCAACAGTTTAAACGCAGTGAAAGACATTCTTACTGAACGTCTAGGTCAAAAATTTGTGCCTCTTAAAGTTAAGTCAGAAATTGCACAGAAACGTAGAGTGTGGTTTGATCATTTGTGTGACAGTTTTCATAAAGATGTGAAGCTCCTTTATTCCAGTTGTATTGGATATTTAGACAAATGGACAAAGCCATTCAAAGATTTTGCTATTTTTTCCTGGATGACCTTGCATGAAGTACCTGTGTGGAAAGATGTGGAAGCCTCATTGCAATATCTAAATGATAAAGGAATTCACATTGATGACACACAATGCTTCGACCAACTGAACAATTCAAATAAATGTGTGGAAAGTCATAGTCACGAAGAATTCAGTCAGATACTGGCTCATCAGAAATGGAGAAAATATTTTAAAAAATCGAGAAATGTTGAACTGCATTCAGAATTCTTAAGACTTGCACAATTTATTTTTGCAATTCCTGGGCACAACGCCAATGTTGAGAGACTTTTTCACTTATGCAGGATCTATGGACAAAAGAAAGGAACATGTTGAGTGTAGATTCCATTAAAGGCACTCTACTTGTGCAGTACAATTTCAAGGAGCTTTCGTGCTCTGATTTCTATGCATATTTAAAACGTAGCCCAACTTTGTGTTGTTGAAGAAGATTTTATCATCAGAAAAATATAAGTAGGCACAAAATCAATGTGATTTTATTAGCTTACTGTTTGAATGTAAAAAAAAAATATGTTTCAGCGTCAAGTTTTTTATCATTGGCCTCTCTTTTGCTTTCCTTATGGGGTCCATAGCATAGCTGTTCTTGTAATGGCATCGGAGTTTCTTCTGAAGATGTGGCAACCTAACTCCAGCGTCTGCCAACAATGATGGTGTGCATGCCCTCTTGGTTACTCTGTATAAGCAGTTATTGGTTGGTGATGGTATTCGGCCAAAAGATTCAGAGAATTTCCCTTAGGCAGATTGTGCAAAAGGAGGACAGTTTTGACATTTCCTTCTCTGTTATAATAACAAATTAAACGGAAGGTTTGTTATGAAATACAGACATGAGTCATCTAAAAGTGGAAGTGTCAATACTTTATATGGTAGGAGTTTGAAATTACCTGTATCATTCACATTTTCATGAGAAAGGGTGTAGGGTGGAGAAGATATATACTTTTGTCAAATGTTCAGATTAGCTTGGTCTAGCTGAACTTCTCTATAAGCAAACAAAACTGCTGGTATCAGCTGGTCCCAATCATGGGGAAACATCCTTGTTACTTTGCCTAACATTTGTTTTAGTGTAGAATTCCAACACTTTACAACCCCTTTTGATTGCGGATTTAATCTGGCACTCAATGTATGATTGATGTGAAGCACATTACAAATTTCTGGGAACATACCAGAAGTGAATTGCGTGCCATGATCCGACAGAAGCTCTTCGGGAAATCTGATGTGTGAAAGTATCGACAATAATGCATCAGTCACTGACATCGTCGTAATGGACTAAATAGGTATGGCTTCAGGCCATCTGGTGCAGAGGTCGATACAAGTTAAGATGAAGCAGAATCCTCTGGATGATAACACCGGAAGAGGCCCGATTATGTCGACAGCCATCTTATAAAAAGGTCGCACAGAGATATCTGTGGTCTGTAGGGGTGTCAACTGATGCGCACCCTTACTTGCAACACCCTGAAAAATATTGCATGATTTACAAAACATTGCGACGTCTTTATGAACCCCTGGCCAAAAAAATGCGCAATCAATCAGGAAATCCCCATATGACCCGCTAAAGGAACATCATGTGCATCAGACAAAACTAGTGATCGAAATGACGCAAGGACTACAATTTGTCTGAGTACTGAAGAATAATTATCAAAACAACATATCAAAATATTGTCATACCAATTTCTGGCGTTATTTGTATGTGTAATAGTTTTAGCTGTAGCTAATGAGAATAAATGTCCCAAAGAAGAGTCCTGTTTTTGTTGGTTAATGAATGAATTTTTATCTATGACTTGTTGTCACGTGTGGGATATTATTTTTATTATCAAGTTCATTTGCTTCTGCAACCAGTTGTGCATTGGATAAAGAAAGATATTCTCTCTCCCATGCAGAATTATCATCAGGAGAACCCTCTTTTACACCCTTTATGTTTCCCAAGATCAATTCACAGCAAGCCTGATCGAGGCTACATACACGAACTTTCCCAGTAAAGAATGGCGTGGTTATTGTTACGTCAGCCATAGGATATATCTCTACCGTGCCTCCAAACGTTATGCATTTCACTGACGTTCCAGTGAAACAAAAAGGAGGGAATAAAGACCTTCTTATCCTGGCCGTTGTGCACCCAGTGCCCCTCAGAACTTTAATGGGAGTTTTAAACAAAAACCCATTATGTATAGTGAGATTACCAACATCATCGTAAGACGACAACACTGGTAATGCATGTCCACATATAGGCCGTGGTGTAGCTCCAGGTTGAAATAACATCTTACATTCTGTACAATTATTAGAATTTTCTAAATCGACGTTACACGCATTGACGTGATTATTGGTTGAATGAATGCCATCACTGAAATTTCTATCTTCCGTCTGACAAGCATTGGCTTGTGATCGTGCTCTATTCTGACTTCTAATGAAGTGAGATCTTCTGAGATCTGAAAAATGGTCTGAATGAGAATGTCCATTGTTGTCACAGACATAATGGCCACCCCGCGGTGACAAATTATGAATGTCAGTATATTTGTTGTGTGAATACTGGTTATTTCGATACCACGGGTTATTGTTATAATTGTTTAAATAATGCCTGTCTCTACCCCGTGAAGGTGAGCGATTGTGGTAAAAATTATTTACCCCTATAAGATGTGTGATTATTTTCTCTATGATTATATCGTCTGTCCAAGCTCCGAGTGCACGATCTCCCGTGCATAGCAGCACATGCAGTAAATGAGCCCAAGACTTTTGTTCTGCTCAATGACAAGTTTGGATGAGCAACGGAAAATTGTTGCCCTAAATTTTCCATTTCCTCGATACTTGTCGGATTACGTTCTTGTAAGAATGATACAATATCCTGGTTTACTGGCGAAACAATTTTATCTCTTAATAAGAGATCACATATTCCTTCAAAAGTTTTAGGTATAGAAGCCTGCTCAACCCATCTTTGGAGACATAGTTTTATGGAGGAAACAAAATCCTCAAAATGTTTACCCTCTACCGGCAACCTGGATCAAAATTTTTGTCTATAGCCTTCTTGGTCCAGCCCATATCTGCGTATGAATGCTGTCTTCGCGACCTGAAAATCATGTCTCCTATCTTGGTCTATACCCAGATAGACACCAACTGCATCCCCTGTGAGGAGACCCGAAAAAAAACACCGGACCAGGAATCTTTATCAATATTTAAGCAAGAGACTCTTTCCTCAAACTTTGTAAATAGAAACTGATATCATCAGGCGGGGGAGAAAGGGGTGGTAGTCTTAAATTAAAATAAGGGGTTGTGGTGTTTTCTTTGATGAACCCTTACAATCTGAATCATGAGAAACATGCTGTTGTTGAAAACGAAGTTTCTCAACCTCAAAAGCTCTCTCCCTTTCAAATTGTGACTCCTCGGCAGGAATTTCTGCTAAATGAATTGTCTTTTCTTGTTCCATTTTCTCTCGTTTCGCAGCGATTTCTGCCATACGAATTTGTTCTTCCCTGTTTGCTTTTTCTTTTACCAAAGCAAATTCCCTTTCTTCTCTTTCTCTGTTGTCATTTCTTTCTATTTCTCCTTTTTCTTTTTTCTCATTTCTTTCTCTTTCTTCTTTTTCGCTATTCTCATTTCTTTCTCTTTCTTCTTTTGTGTCAGAACTAACTTATGCTTCGGATTTATCACAACAACAATACTACTAATTAAAGGCTCGCTCCTTAGGAGCATGACCACAACCCAATGGCTGACATAATACGTTTTCACTGATCTGTCTCTCTTGCCTCTTCTTTCAGTAATTCTACTGTGAGATGCAACGGGTTTCACTGCAGAAGGTATCAGTGTACGCAGTTTCCTGTTGAACAGTATTTCTGCTGGACTTTGATCAAACCCTTGTCTCGGCGTATTACGAAGTTCAAGTAGTGCCTCATATGCATCTGTGTTGTTTTGAACAGTCTTTCTCATCATACCCTTGATGAGTTTCACAGCAGATTCAGGTAATCCATTGGCTTTATGGTGACCTGGTGCTGATTTGACATGAAGTATTCCCCATCTATCAGTAAATGATCTGAACTGTGCAAACGTAAACTGAGTACCTTGGTCAGATATAATAACTTTGGGAACACCATAACGAGCAAAATGAGACTTCAATTTCTTGATGACTAACTGTGCTGTCATTGTAGGTAGAAAGTCTACTTCAATGAAGTTGGAAAAATAGTCAATCAGAACTAGATAATATCGGCCTTCTATAATAAAGATGTCAGTGCCAACTTTCTCCCAGGGTGATAAACCTCTTGAGTGTTGGTTTAAAGGTTCTTTAGTATTCCTTGCCTTCGTTTCTTGACATTCTGGACAACTGTCAGCTATCTGTCGAATCTCAGCCGTCATGCCGATCCAAAACAGACAACTTCTGGCCCGGCACATCATGCTGTCAAATGCAAGATGAGCAGCATGTAGCTTCTGCTTGATTTCAGGCATCAGTGCTTTTGGGATAAGAATACGCTCTCCTTTAAGTATTATGTCTTGTTCTGTTGTCAGAGTGTCACGAATGTCAAAATAAGGCATAAGCTCAGCTGGTACATCAGACTTTTTCGTAGGCCACCCATCCAAAATGGTCGACTTCAACCTCTGGAGCTTGCTGTCTTTGAGAGTTTCAGCTTTAATCTTTTCCATCATCACATCTGGTATTTCAGGTAATCTTACAGGTGCATCAGCTCCTGCATTGCTCTCTCTATCAGCTAAGGAATCCAATGTGACATTATGAATACAAACTCTGGACAGTGTGTCGGCTATAAGAAGATCGGAACCTTGTACCCATTGGAATTCAAAGTCCTATCGATGGCTGCGCATCAGTAAATTCTGCAGTCTTCGAGGAATTTGACTCAGAGGTTTCTTAACGATGGCCGCCAAAGGTTTATGGTCGTTGATGACTGTAACTTTCCTTCCATAAGTGTACTGGTCAAAGCGTTCCAAACCATATACAACAGCTAAGAGCTCCTTCTCAATTTGAGCCCAGCGTTGTTCTGTTTCAGTTAGAGCTCTAGAAGCAAACTCTATTGGCTGACCATTTTGTAGGAGGACAGCCCCAAGTCCATAGCTGCTACTATCAACTTGAATACACAAAGATTCATCAGGATCATAGTATGCGAGTACTGGAGTAGAAGTAATCAGTTTCTTGACACTCTTGAAAGCTTGTTCAAATTCAGCAGACCAGATAAAGGGAGTATCCTTACATGTAAGTTCTCTTATTGGATGAAGAACTTCTGAAAGATTGTTGAGAAACTTTGCTAGATACTGTATCATGCCGCAAAATCTGCGAATCTCATGACAGTCCTTAGGAACAGGCATGTTCAGTATTGTCTCAACCTTTTTCTTGTCTGGTTCAACACCTCGAGCAGTAATAAGGTGTCCCATGAAGGTAATTTCTTCTTTCTTCTCTTGAGCTTTAGCGTCTTTCAGTTTAATGCCTTTTTCTTTACACCTATGTTTCAGTGCTTTAAGTTTCAGATCATGGTCCTTAATTGCTTGCTGTCTGTTTGATCCACAACCTGCAATAACCATGTCACCAGCAACATTGATGCAACCATAAAGACCTTCAAGAGCTTGTACTAGATGCCTCTGGAAAATTTCACTGCTTACATTCAAGCCAAATGGTAATCTAGACTATCTGAACCTACCAAAAGGTGTAATCATTGTTGTAAGTTTACTAGACTTCTCATCAAGTTTGATATGCCAGAATGCTTCCTTGATATCCAGCTTTGTTAAAATCTTGGTATTATTGAGTTCAGGCAATACATCATCCAAAGTTGGTAATCTGTAATTCTCCCTCTGCAAAGCCTCATTCAGGGGTCTATGATCAATGCATATTCTTAAAGAACCATCAGACTTTTCAACAACAGCCATTTGACATTCAGTCGGTTCCTCTACTGGTATTAATATACCTCTGTTCATTCGATTTTGAAGCTCTGACTTTACCTTGCTTGTAAGTGAAAATGGTATTTTTCTGCATGGCAGTGCCTTTGGACGAATATTAGGATCAATATGCAACACACCTTCACCCAGGACACCTAGATGGTTATCAGAGTTATGATCATTATCGGAACTGTCAGTAGCCACCTTAGCAATAAATTTGTTTGTGTTGACTGTCACAAACTGTAGATCCTGCAGTGTGTTGTTGCCCAGCAAACATGTGAATCTATTTTTCACAACAGTAAACCTTATATTGTGTTTTGTCCCAGTCTTAGGATTCTCAGCAGTTAATAGAATTTCTCCCAGTGGAGTCATCTTAGTACCATTCCACATAACAAGCCTCTGTTTAGTGGGTAACAGTTGTTCTTGCATCACAAAGCGTTGACAGATTGTATTCACATCAGCTGCTGTGTCTAACTGGAATTTTACCATTTTTCCATTGACAATGAGTTGTACAGATGTACAAGCTTTGCTAGATTTCACACAATAAAGAAAAACTTCAGAATCTTCTACTGACTCTGTGTGAACAGTATGAACTTTCTTGCATTTAACTTTGAAATGGTTTCTTCCCTCACAATTTGAACAAAACTTCCCCCATGCAGGACACTTTTTCTTAATCAATAGATGTTTCTGTCCACAGTAATGACACTCCATTCTAGGTTCAAAGTACCCACTGTCAGTGTTACTTTGACAGGCTTTACCAGCAGCATGCCCAGTGTCTCTCTTGGGAGGTTTATGGTTGAGTGATTTTTTCTGTACCTTTTCAGCCCTTGCTTCAGAAGGTTGTACTGTATTACTCATCTCTCTTATGTCGTTTCCAGTTTGCTCAAAGACTCTGCATATGTGAATGGCTTTCTTTAGATTGAGGTCAGCTTCTCTCAAGAGCTTCTCTTGTAACCTTTTGTTGACAGTAAAGACAATGTTGTCTCTTATCAGACGGGGATTTGGTCATGGAGATATCCGCTGGTGGTCCAAGGCATCAAGCAGGGAGCGCAGTGACATGGTAGTTCAGGAGATACGAGGAGCTGAGAATGATAAGAGGTTGCAAAAAGCAGTGCAGCAGGTCCAACAAGGCCAATGGACTACATGGGAAGGAGCCCTGCAGAGGTCCTTGACATGGAATGATATATGGCATATGGCACCTCTTAGGCTCAGCTTCGTTGTTAGATCAATGTATGACCTGCTGCCATCGGCCACCAACCTTGTGAAATGGGGAAAGTCGGATGATGAGCAGTGCCCCCTGTGCCAGGGGAGGCAGACACTCGAACACGTGCTCTCAGCGTGTAAGGTGGCATTAGGGCAAGGGCGATACACTTGGCGCCATAACAAAGTGCTAAATGAGCTTGCTGCGACAATAGATCTGGCAAGGATGAAGGCGAATAGCAAACCCAGGCCAAGCACCGCAAATACATACTTTCTGAGGGCAGGAAAGTCAGCACACCCCAAACCGAGTAATCCTGGTAGCAGTTTACCATCTCTTCTTGACTGTGCAAACGACTGGGAGATGGCGGTAGACCTACCTGGACGAGGGGCATATCCAGAGAGTATCAGAAAATCGCGGAGACGGCCGGATATAGTGCTTCATTCTTCAGCAACGCTCCAGGTCATACTGATTGAACTGACCATGCCATTTGAATCCAGATTAGACGAGCAACATTCATTCAAAGCGGCCAAGTATAGTGATCTGGCCACGGATCTGAGACACGATGGGTTCACTGCAAAGGTCATGGCTGTTGAAGTGGGCGCAAGAGGGCTTGTGGCTGCATCAGTGTATGATCTATTGAAACTGTTGGGGCTGAGGGGACAGTCGAGAACAAGGGCACTGAAGAGGCTTAGTGAAACTGCTGAAAAGGCATCATGCTGGCTGTGGAACAACTGCAATGGGCAATGGAAATCATGACAATAAACGCTGCGGTACAGAAAACACCAGGAATTTTTCTAAGTCCACAATACGCTGAGTTTTTTGGTGTACTAGTGAACGGGCTGTGACTGTGCGGCAACAGGCGGTGTATATTATAGGGGTGTTCAGTGTCAGAATTTCAGTAGCCAGACGCGTCGGCCTCACGATGGTGTCTCAGTGTGTGCGACGGAACGAACGGAATAATTTGTCTTTGTTTTGTTACTTTCACAATTGCCTCCACGACTGGCGGAGTTGTGGATTAAAGTCGCTACCATAAGTGAAATGGGTTCATTTTCGATACAAGACAACAGGAGGCTGAGACGCTTGGAAGTCATGACCCAAGTGGGCCCGCCCCCCTTAGAGTGTAAAGGAGTATATGGGCCGAAACACTCGTCGGACGGGGGGACTTCTTCTGATGATCAGATTGCTTCCTGTTGTATCGCTCTGTAAAGAGTTTCCTATCATCATACGATCCTTGTCGTTAAAGTTGCACAAATCTGCCTTAGTTCTCAGCTCAGTCAAAAAAGAATTAAAAGGATCTTGAAGAGGTGTGTTCCAGAATCTGAATGTATGTAATACTTCATTGCTTCGTGAGCTACAATGGTTCTGGAGCAAATCGAGAATTTTAGTAGGATTAGAGTGGTCTCCTTCCTCTGCCAATTGATCAAAAACTTCAACAGCTTGAGGTCCAGAACAGTGTAGAATAATGGCCGCCCGAACAGAATCAGGTTTAGAGGCCACCTCTGATGCATGCATGTATAGTTCTAACTGTCGTCTCCATTTACGAAATGTGTCTGGTTCGACGTTATTTATGTCTAGGCAGGGTGGTAACCGAAATAAGGGCCGTTCTGCCATGACGAAATGTCTAATAATGGTATGCAAGCAATAACCAGTAATCTCACCTCAAGTCTAATGACTTCAGCACACTTGTTACAAGATATTCAGCAGAATAGGCCGAATTCTGTAGAAATAAACACCGCTGCCACCATGTTGATATTTACTGTTGTGTGTAGTAAATATTGTTAATTATAATGAGACGTGGCTGGCTGTCATACATACTCACGTTACGAAGCATAATCACGAAGGCGAACACACTGAATACATAACGACATGTTTAATCGACCATCTTAGAAACAGGAAGTAGTAAGAAGAATTAGCATAAGGGCAAGTAACTCTAGTGGGAAACAAACTAAACACCGAAACCTATATATACACATCAACAAAAAGCTTTTATACTTGCAGCACAAGAGTAACTTACATCCATTTACCTTCATTTTTATATACAACAACAAAGTTATTTATGCATATTAACATTTAAACAAATTATTTCCAAACAACAACAATAAAAACACACGGGGGTGGCCATTTTAGTTTGGCCCAGACCCACTGTTTTGCTTCGGGCTGAAGAGTTAAGTTATTGAACCAGATTGACTTCAGACGGTAAACGTGAGAGTATTCACTGACTTTGTACGTAATTTATTTCCCCCAGTTAAGAATGTCCATCTGGGTGCATCGTTCATCGAAAACGCGTTCAGACACTTTGGTGGAGAATACACTGGAAGCCAAATTGGATGTGTCTACTCAGCGACAAGTCTAACATTACCCAACCTGTAAGCAGGGGAGAAGCGATGCTTAATCACTCCCATCCACAGACTGTCTGTGTTCATGATGTTACACACACGTATACATGTAACACAATTTCAAAACATTTTTATAAGCAGAATCAAAATCTTAAACAATTTGTTTAATAAACAAATGATAAACTTGATGACTGATTTTCTTTATTTTTTTATGTTCGGTTAAATTGAACAACTTTATTTGTTTCAAATAAGATTTCATAATGTTAGTTCATCTGGTAATTTAAAAAAAACAAATATTGGACAACTTGTTTAACTGATACAGATGTCGGTATAATGAACATTTATTTGCTGTGCTACCTATCAATATTAATACCCTTATACAAGAATTCTCCTATCCCTCTCTTACTAGCGTTATTAATGTCACGTGACGCCTCCCCTGCTGTGCAGTGTTGGTCCAACAATGACCAAAACCTAGAGTATGTAATGTGGGTCTTCAAAGTTATCTACCTTCTCACAAGATAACTCTTGGCAAAGATGTAAATAGAAAGATGATGATGCTTCTACCTTGAGGGAGTGTTCACAAGATATTCACAAAAAAATGCTGAATATGTCTTAGCAAATTTAACTTAGTGTCTGCCAGCCGCCTTTTGTGAAGAGGTATATTGCATGAGTTAGCTCGTTCAAGCACCCAACTTAATTAAAAGTAACATTTGTCTTTTTTGGCTTTTTTGATGTAAAAATTTATAGATATACAAAGGAAATCCTGATGCATACGTGTGAATTTCTCTCTGTAATAACAGTGACCAAAAATTAAGAGTATCTAATATAGGCCTTCAAAAGTGTATACCTTTACAAAAGATTACTCTTGGCAGAGTTGTAGATAGAAGGATACTGATGTTTCCATCTCGAGGGATATTTCCAAAGTCAAGAACAATGCTGCATTGGCAGGGCAATTGTTAACTTATATCGGTTCGCCGCCTTTTATGAAAAATTACGCAATTATTATGTTTAGCTCGTCAAGCACCCACCCTGATTTACTCAGTGGAATTCTTATTATTATGGCGTAGCTCTGTGTATTTAATAAATTGACTGAGACAAACATGCAGTACTAAAAAATAATTAAATCAAAGTTAAATTTATTGAATTGCAAATAACAAATTTAATAATCGTTTAGGTTTAACAAGGTTTTTAGAAAATTTGAATAATGATTTGACAGAAGGTTATCATCACTGTTGTGATGGGATGAAAGTTTATAAAGGAGGTCACTTGGCAGCTTTATGGGATACTTAGCTGTCAGTGACGGTTCTGCTCCATCTAATGGTTTGGTTCTTGGCAGATTAATCACGCTCGTCGCTGTTTAAGGTTGTAAGGCGCAGCACATTCCCAGAAGTGTCAGGGAGTGTCTACAAAATTGGTCTCTCGTCTTAAAGCTCGGGTCACTTTTCCCTTCTTGTTCCACAGATAGTACCCTCAAGTGGTACCACCAACAAGACAATCTTGGCAGCTTTATGGGATACTTAGCTGTCAGTGACGGTTCTGCTCCATCTAATGGTTTGGTTCTTGGTAGATTAATCACGCTCGTCGCTGTTCAAGGTTGTAGGATGCAGCACATTCCCAGAAGTGTCAGGGAGTTTCTACAAAATTGGTCTCTCGTCTTAAAGCTAGGGCCACTTTTCTCTTCTTGTTCCACAGATAGAACCCTCAAGTGGTACCACCAACAAGACAATATTGGCCAACATACTTTTTCCTCAGATGAATAATGCCACTTGACTAGACCTCTTACGCGTGTACATGAGGGTCTTTACTTTAGCACTAAACTCCCTCTTTGACTCCGTGTGTTTTTTCACTTTCCTCAGATTCTGAGTCCTTATTAAAATGCTTTCTGGGCTCTTTAAGTCCTTCAAGATGTTCCAACAAAAGTCCGGTCTCATAAAATGGAATTCTGAATTCTAAATTCTTGCAGTCTGGTTTCGTCTTGGCAAGCGATTTCTCACAGGGAACCAGACTTGCAAAAATTGTCAGATAATATTGCAAGTCTTCCATCCCATTTGCTTGTTACGATGCTAGTAGAGCACCAGTCGTTTTCAAACACCCATGAAGAAATTTCAAAATATTCTGACATGGAATAAATATGCAAGTGATGTAGAGGTCAGCTTTCCCCTATATCGTAATAAAACACCCGATTGCCGTGTAGGCAAACTCACCAACACATCTGTAAACTCGTACAACCATGTGTTTCAGACGTAACAACTTATTATTTTCATATAGAAGATAGAAGAGACTGCAGGGCTCAACAACAGGCCGAAAAATTCAAAAGACTAACAGATCACCCAATGTGCCATAGAATAAATGCTCTTAGAAGGCAAAGACTCAAACGAAGTAATTTTGTAGAATCAACCAAACCACAAATGAGAGCTGTATCCATAGATGAAATATCCACTGTTAAACCCATCTACACTGCACACAAGCTTCCAGTTTGGAAACAAAATCGTTTCCCTAAAATGATAGAAAACATTCCTGGAATTGAAAGTAAAAAGAGCCAAACTGCAACAGATAGAAAATCCATAGCGACAAAATACATAGAGAAACATTATCCACGCAACACCTGGACCCATGCATACACAGATGGATCAGCAACAAATGCAACAGAAAATGGAGGTGGGGGTGTCTTTCTGACCTTAAGCACTGGTGCAGAAAAAAGGCTGTCAGTGGCGACAGGACGATTATCCAGCAACTTCAGAGCAGAGGAAGAGGCCTTGAAAACTGCAGCAGAGGTTATATTGACAGAAGAAACGGCAGAGAGACAAGTTGTTTTCTTTACTGATGCCCAGTCAGTAATTGCAACGTTGAAAAGACAAAATAATACAGACCTGGATGATATCAGAGTAGTGCTCCACAAACTTTGTCAACGATTCAAAAGTGTCGTGATCCAGTGGATCCCATCTCATTGTAACATCGCAGGCAATGAAGAGGCTGACAGAATGGCAAAAGAAGGTTCACATCTACCTCAGCCTGATGCAAGCATAACTTTTGAGGAGGCAAAGAGTTTTATCAGAATCAGTTACAGAAACAAATGGAATGTAGAACATCCAGGGCACACACAGAATGATGCTTACTGCCAGCTCCACAGAAGAAAACAAGTGGTAATCTTCAGACTCCGCACTGGCCACAACAGATTGAGATACCATCTATTCAACAAGCTAAAGATAGGAACTACCGATCAGTGTAACTGTGGCACTGATAAAATGACTGCTGAACATCTGCTTCAAAGTTGCCCCTTATATGTGGTACAGAGAAAGTGCATATGGCCGACGCCAGCTCCTTTCGCGGAAAAGCTTTACGGGGATTCAAATAGCCTCAAACTGACTACTGCTTTCTTTGAGAACATTCAAGTGGACGTCTGAGAGTGTACGAAGAAGAAGAAGATATAGAGTAATGTCTTTGTGAAAGTCAGACAGGAAAGGATTATGTCATTCATTTCCGTCGCGTGCATGTACTAAGCGAAAACTAAGCAGGCCCATAAGGGTTTACCTGCGCTAATCTCAGCAAAGCTGTGAAGCGCCTAGCAAATGTTATGTATTATTACCAACAAGCAGTGTCAAATGTTCGTAAATACAAAATATCTACTACATAGCAGAGAAAGATAAAGGTGCTGACCATTGAAAAGCATGCAATTAGTCAAAACGACAAACTAAAATGAGTACTGTCGTAGTGAAGTGAGACCAATAAGCGGTCGCCCCAAATCCATCTTGTCACAGACAGTCCAGGGAACAATGTTCATAATCAGATTGACTACATACTAATAAGCACCACATTCAGAAACAGTTTAATTCTGAAAACTTGGCCAGGAGCAGACTGCAACAGCGACCATGTACCAGTAATATGAAAACTTAGAATAAAATTGAGGAAAGTAAAGCGAGTTTAAAACATCATCAATTTAAAAACTTAGCCTTAACAGATAATGAAAAGAGTGAAAGATACAACATTAAAACATAGAATAGGTACAATGCAATAAATAAAAGTACAACGTATAGATGAACAGTGGGGAATTCGTCAGGAATCTATACATCAAACAGCAAAGGAAATCGTACCAGAAGTAAAGAGAACTGCACAGAAGAAGTGGATGACAGATGAAATTTTAAAACAACAAAGAATATGACAGACTAAATAAGGAAATAGGAAACAAATGTACAACAGCAAAAGAAGCATGGCTAAACCAGAAGTGTGGAGTGCTTATAGTACAGAACAGAAAAGACACAATCTATGTACAAGTGAAACAATGAGTTTAAATTTAGAAGGACACAAACAGTCACTGGCTAATATAAATCAAATGAAGGAACATTCTTAATGGGTCATGAGAACATGAAAGAAAGGTGGACAGAATACATCAAGGAACTATATGATGATGAAAGACCACATTTTAACGACCGGGAATGTGGTGAAGGACCTCCAATATTTGTGACAGAGGTAGACGATGCAATGCATCACTTGAAGAAATGTAAAGCTTCTGGACCAGATAATGTAACAGAAGCGGTGTTGTGAATGCTTTTGCGCACAGGCGTATGCCCATTCCTTTTTGGAGATAAGCTGTCTACATTAGCTAGTTTTTGTGCGTCAAAGCACTTGTACTGAACGCCGCGACATTATTACGTCATTGGTAACTATATGACGTATGTGCCGTCTGCTACTGTAGCCCAACGGCTAAGTTTCTGGGCCTTTCATTATTGTACGCTGATCAGTGAGGTTGCACATTTTATGCTCTCAATCTGTAGAGACTTTGATGCAAGCGACTTCATGTGGCTATGTTCGGGAGGCCGCCACCAAATTATTATTCGCCATTATGGATTACTGTCTTAACAGAGAAGTATAGTAACCAGTTTAATGAAGTATATCGCAACGATATCGTCAGTAACTATTGATGCCGCAGAACTTGGTCACGACATATCTTAGTTTGATATTAGTAATTTCCTTCATTGCTTTCTGCTTTGTCTTCTTGTCTGTTGTGCTTTGTCCGGCTCTATATTCTTATATTTGTATATCTATTTATATTTATTATTCTCTTTAACTCATTCCCCCCCAAGGCTGTTTTTGGGTTTTACCCAGGCCCGAAAATGGATGCAATTTTTTCAGACAGGTGAGGTTTTAAAAACAGACAGTGGACAAATACATAAGTTCAGTAGGTAGTTGTGTTATACATTTAAATGTGTGAAATTGACAGGAGAATCTTATGAATTGCTTCATATAATTAATTAATATGAATAGGTGTGTGTTATGTCTTGTGAAGTGTAGACTTGATTAAAAAAGTGTTAAAATCTTTTTTTTAAATTGTATACTTAAACTTAAATATTTCAGCTCCCAATTAATGTATGGCAATAAAATGTTCAGAATGTCAGTGCACATTTAGTTTGAAACATATCTAGAAACTTTTATCACTATCACTTCATAGATGTAATTTTTATGATTTTTTTTCTCAAAGCCACATATGTTTGTAAAAACAACCGCTCAAAATGTTTGCAATTTTTCTCTTCAGGTTATATTTTAAAAGCAGGCAGTAGATACACATTTTATTTAACTAGGTGTTAATGTTATACATTTAAATGTGTGAAATTGACTGGAAAATCTTATGAATTGATTCATATAATTAATTGATATGAATAGGTGTGTGTTATGTCTTGTGAAGTGTAGACTTGATTTTAAAAATGTTTAAAAAATAAAATAAAATTGAAAATTGTATACTTAAATTTAAATATTTCAGCTCCCAATTAATGTATGGCAATAAAATATTAAGAATATCAGTGCACATGTAGTTTGAAACATATCTGGAAACTTTTATCACTATCACTTCATAGATGTAATTTTTATGATTTTTTTCTCAAAACCACATATGTTTGTAAACACAACCGCTCAAAATGTGTGCAATTTTTCTCTTCAGGTTATATTTAAAAAACTGCAGTAGACACACATTTTATTTAACTAGGTGTTAATGTTATACATTTAAATGTGTGAAATTGACTGGAGAATCTTATGAATTGATTCATATAATTAATTGATATGAATAGATGTGTGTTATTTCTTGTGAAGTGTAGACTTGATTTTAAAAATGTTTAAAAAATAAAATAAAATTGTATACTTAAATTTAAATATTTCAGCTCCCAATAAATGTATGGCAATAAAATATTAAGAATATCAGTGCACATTTAGTTTGAAACACATCTGGAAACTTTTATCACTATCACTTCATAGATGTAATTTTTATGATTTTTTTTCTCAGAACCACATTTGTTTGTAAAAACAACCGCTCAAAATGTGTGCAATTTTTCTCTTCAGGTTATATTAAAAAAACAGGCAGTAAATACACATATTATTTAACTAGGTGTTTATGTTATACATTTAAATGTGTGAAATTGACTGGAGAATCTTATGAATTGATTCATATAATTAATTGATATGAATAGGTGTGTTATGTCTTGTGAAGTGTAGACTTGATTTTAAAAATGTTTAAAAAATAAAATAAAATTGCATACTTAAACTTAAATATTTCAGCTCCCAATTAATGTATGGCAATAAAATGTTCAGAATGTCAGTGCACATTTAGTTTTAAACATATGTAGAAACTTTTATCACTATCACTTCATAGATGTAATTGTTATGATTTTTTTTCTCAAAGCCACATATGTTTGTAAAAACAATCGCTCAAAATGTGTGCAATTTTTCTCTTCAGGTTATATTTTAAAAGCAGGCAGTAGATACACATTTTATTTAACTAGGTGTTGATGTTATACATCAACATGTGGGAAATTGACTGAAGAATCTTGTGAAATGCTGTAGATAATTATTTGATGTAGGGAAAGAGTCTGTCATGTTATGTGAAGTGTAGACCTAATCAAAAATAACTGGAAAAAAGATAAATAAACTGTACTCACATATGTCAGCTCCAGTTTAATCCATAGCAGAAAAATCTCAGAATATCAGTGCACATCCATTTTGAAACACAACACATTTTACCACAATCACTTCAAATATATAATTTATATGATTTTTTTCCTACACCACAAATTTCTGTAAATACCAAACAACTATGACTAATATTATTTACACCAACTATATTCTATCATTTTTGGTTTGACAATGTGCTTCCACTTTGGCCTGAGAAGATACAAGGAAAACCTTGGATTATACTGCTTATATTGCCATCTGCCTTTATACCCTATTACCACTTCATTCAAACTGAGATTTTTTGGAATGGGTAAAAGGCACTCTGAAATTTTTGCAACAACATGTTCATAAAATCTTTTCTTTTCCTTGTGAATTTTCATCAGAGGCATGAAGCATTGTATGATATAATGCTTCAAATCTACTTCTTGAAAACATTTGAAGAAACCAAGGAGTATAAAATTCTGCAGATGTAGACCAGTAGTTGCGAATGCATGGTCTTTTCTGAATCCCAATATTTATTAGGACAGCAATAAACTTATCAAGTTCATGGCGTGTGACTTTGGTCCACCGAGAATACAATGAATATTGTTTCGCAGGGTTATTTTGAATAGATTTGAGTCTGGTATAATCATTGATGCACTGGAACATGAAATCTTGAACCTCATCTGTAAACAAAACACTGAAACATTTCAATGGGGTTGACAGGTCAAACCCCTCAGTCACACCTGGTGTTCTCTTTGGACAAAATCGAAATGCATTTTGTGTCATCCCCTCAGCAATTTCTAACCACTCTGGGACATCTTGTGAGGATGCACCTGCCTCTAGACTTGTGGCAGTTCTCATAGCTTTACTTTTGGTCACAATGGTGTTTTTGCCTCTTTATCCTTCTCCTTTAGTGACTGAAAGTTTTGCTCTTTTTATACCAGCCCTACCTGATGCATGTTCAATCAGCTGATCGACATCGCCCTCAGAATGATCACTTTCATGAATATTCTGACACAAAGTCTTTACAATGTCTTCATTGGAATTACTAAACCTAACTTCTAAAAATCCGTGTCGCTCGAGTTATCTTCTGTCCACTGAGAAATTAGCGTCGTGCTTGCTCAGCCGAAAGCAGGTATTTAGAAGAAGATTCTCGATCCATTTTGTATGTAAACAAAGAAATAGAAATGGATATAAAACACACAATTTTAGCTTCACAAATTTGTTTTTCGCTCACAAACGTCCATAAACATTTCCTAGATGTAATGAAATGATTTAAAAACCAGCTAGTTGCTAGGTATTTATATTTTTTCGTTCAAACTCGACATATGTCATTGGTCTGAAGATTCTCGATCCATTTTGTATGTAAACAAAGGAATAGAAATGGATATAAAACACACAATTTTAGCTTCACAAATTTGTTTTTCGCTCACAAACGTCCATAAACATGTCCTAGATGTAATGAAATGATTTAAAAACCAGCTAGGTGCTAGGTATTTATAACTTTTCGTTCAAACTCGACATATATCGTACTGGCGTGCCACGCGTCATTGGTCCAAACGGAAGTCCTATCTGGCGCGTGGTGCGCCACTGTGGACGGAAAGAGTTAATAATGTTTTTATTCTCATAGATATGTTGCATGATTAAGTTTCAGTGACATTATTAATAACATTACATATATTATTGACAAACAAATCAGCACATTACTTAATGATATATTGACTAAGTAAGTCATAGTGATTTAAAATGTCTGCCTTAGACTATTTTATTAAGCAAGGCAAAGCCTTGGGTATGTATGGTGATAATTTTAAAAAAATTACTCTTGCTGAATATGCAAAGGCTGATACATTAGCTTAAAAAAGAAGAGCTGATGAATTAGCTGAGAAAAAAAGGGCTGAGGAGTTTGCCAGCCAAGAAAGAATAAGACAAGATGAGGATAAATTGAAATTAGCTCAGTTGGCGCCTGAAGAAAAGATGTTAACTTTGCGTCTTGAAGAATTTAGATTGCAAAACCATGGTATACAAAATAATCCTGGGTCTGTAAAATTTCGTTTACCCACTTTTAAACCAAATGTTGACTACAATGCTTGTTTCCTGAATCGTTTTGAGACAGTGTGTAAAGCACTTAAGTTTGACAAATCTGAATGGTGTAGCAAATTAATGGAGCTTCTCACATGTGGTGCTTTGATATCAATTTGTACCATGGATGAACCCAGTAAGAATAATTATGATGCTACTAGAGTCTTGTTACTCAAACGGTACCAGCTGGATGAAAATTGCTACCGTATGCGCTTTAAGACCAAGATACCTGAGACTGGGAAGGATTTCTCGGAATTTATACCCGCCATCAGATTAACTTTCAAACGATGGGTGGAGCTAGAACAAATTGATCACACGTATGATGCAAGTGTGAACTTGATATTAAGAGACAAGGTATTGTCTTCTATGAGCCAACAATTCCTAGCATACTTACATGAACGTAAGCCTGCGAACTTGACAATGATTGAGGAATTAGCTTGCCAATACATCACTGCCCACCCAGGCATATGTGTTAATAACTCTAATTTTAAGGATGCTTTACCAGTAGCTTCAGTTTTTTCATGGAACAATAAAAATACTCGACATAGGTCTCAGAGTCTCGACATAAATTTTGGTCGAGGTAAGGTCAATAACTCTGGATTTTACTGAGGTGGTCAACCTTTTGGAAATAAATCAAGCAGAGGAAATTTTCAACAATTTCATAGACTACGGCAGAACCAATATCACCCAAATGATGGATGGAGAAAGAATGATAATAATAATAGTTGCCCATCGCAGGCGAAGATGGCGACAGCTTCAGACTTGAGTTGTGACACATCTGTGCCGTGATCTCATGTGGCTAATTAGTCTTTTTTGGCCGTACAGGTCCTGTCACATAAGGAGCACACATGGTTAGAGTCACTAGTAGTGTTGCTGTGCATTCTGACCTTTCTTGCAGCACGCTTGCCTTCTGCCTTATCAGCTAAATTCTGTTCTGCAATGCGAGCGCCTAGAGTAATGTTTGTCCGTCAGGCATAGCGATTCTGTGCGATAGTCTCCCATGAGGAGACATCAATTTTGAAGCTGCTCAACGAAGCTTTCAGTGTGTCTTTGAAGGAAAGGAGAAAGAATGAAAATTTTGTCAAATACAGAGGACATTGGAATGATGATAGATTCAGTCGCCAATGTGCCTCGGCTAGAGTTTCGATTTTCTTCCAAAACAACAGAAACCAAGGTGGTTATTGTAATAATCAGGGAAATAATCGTGCATTCCGCTCTCGTAGCGTTGACCGGTCAAATTACCATGCTAACTCATTACAAACGGCGTATACATAAGGTACTGCTCAAGATAATACAGTTGTCAATCAGGCTGCTGCCTGTTGATAATTTGATTTTGATGTTGCTTTACATTGTCCTGATTGCCAAACATTATTTCAGCCAAATGCTGTCTCTACATTGAGGTGTGGTCATCCACTTCCTACACTGACTGCACTAGCAGCACATGATGGCACAGGATCCTTCCAGTTTATCAGAGGCCTATTAAATAATGCACTTGTGTCTGTATTAAGAGATACTGTATGCAGTACTGTGGAGGTGCGACAATCACTGGTGCAAACATCATGCTCTACATGTGGTTTTTTTAAGTGTGTAACGATTGGTGGAACGGTGGAATTTTATCCAACTGTCATTGTTAATATTGGAACCCCATTCTTTCAGGATGGAATAAAGTGTCTTTTAAAGGAGCCTATCGCTGATCTTATTGTTGGACGTATCCACGGTGGCGAAGATTGCACATCTGGTGAAATTATAGAGTGGGAACGGCAACACATGTGTTCTGTCTATGCAGTCACAACCAGGCCACAAACACTGGCCCAGACACATGATGATGATAAGGGTACGTTTCACACTACTATTTACAATGCGTCATTTACAGACATGCATAAGACCGATCATTCTTTAGATAGAGTTTGTCGGTCGGTAGGTGTTGATTCTCACCCGTTCAGATTACAGACTATTGCTGAACTTGATGAGGATATTGAGGGAGAAACTCAGAGTGAGAGTCAGACAATGGTCGATACTGCACAATCTCAGGCCAAAACACTCAATAAGGGTCAGCATGATGCTGATGGTGATATTCACCATCAACTATGTAACACTTCCATTAGCAATGATTATTGTGAATATTTGCAATATCACGATATGCTTCGGAGAGTGTTTTCCTACGTACTTAGGGCAAAACAGAGGGTGTTACCTCAGGAACATTATAGAGCAGTGCTCAGAATGGCAAAGACAGCTGTTCATTAATTTCGTTGATTTTGAAAAGGCTTTTAACAGTATACATAGGGACAGTTTATGGAAAATACTGAGGGCCTATGAAACTCCAAGCTGCAAAGTGTCAATCATAAAAAGCCTCTATGCCAACCTTACGTGAATCGTTGGGCAGAGCAACCTAACCTTTGAGGTGAAGACAGGAGTACGACAGGGATGCCCCTTTTCAACCACTCTATTTTTAACAGTCATAGACTGGGTGATGCGCCAGACAACAGAGGGCAGTCCAAGAGGAATAAGATGGACTATATTTTCTACATTAGAAGATCTGGAATATGCAGATGACATTGCACAACTAGCACATCCACATCAACACATCCAGGAAAAAACGGATACTTACAATTAATAAGTATAGCCAGCAGGTGGGCTTGAACCTCAATTTTAAGAAGTCAGAGGTCATGACGCTCAATGTGAGCAACCCTGAGCCCATATCAGTAAGGAATCAGCAACTGGAACAGACAGACACCTTCACATAACTAGGATGCATAGTAACACCAGACGGCGGAGCGAGCGAAGACATCAACAACAAAATGAACAAAGCAAGAACAGCCTTTTTTAGTCTAAACAACATCTGGAAGTCTTCTCAGTACAGCACAAGGACAAAATTAAGATTATATCAGAGCTGTGTGCTTTCTGTGCTTCTCTATAGTGCGGAATGCTGGAGAGTTACAGAGAAGAAATGTCGAAATTGCCATCTTTTCACACAATATTCTTTGTTTCTTCTTCTTCTTTCTTTGATCCTTAGCCGCCAACCGTCAAAGCAGTCAGTGGCCATCACGCCTAGTAGCGTCTTGTAGGGCAACAACAAATTGATTCCACTTAGCTTGGTCGGCGGCCATCCTTCGTACAGTTCCCCAACTCTGGTTCATTCTTTGCATCTCAGCCTCCACAGTCCTCCTCCAGGTTTTTTGGTCGGCCTCTCTTTCGTTTTCCTTCAGGGGTCCAAAGCATAGCTGTTCTTGTGATGGCATCGGGGTCTCTTCTGAGGACATGGCCAACCCAGCTCCAGCGTCTGCCAGCTATGATGGTGTGCATGTCCTCATGCTTGCTCCAAGTAAGCAGATCTTGGTTGGTGATGGTATTCGTCCAAAAGATTCGGTGAATTTTTCTTAGGCATGTTGTGTGAAAAGAGGAAAATTTCTAAATGCAACGTATTATTGATGTTATTACATGCTTGGAACTATGGAGCCAAATAAATGTCTTTTCTGGGGACTGGATTTTATCGGCATTGCGGTAGACTATTTGGAACCTAAATTAATATGAAACAAACATAAAGGTATGTTATCGGGCACTCGTAGGACATAAAGAAGTAAAACACTAGACAACAGAAAAACAACAGACATGAGTGGCTTACCCAGGATTCGACCCCTGGACCTTCCGTGCAACAACCCCTCCTAGCTATGCAAACGAATCACACTATCCTCCCTGCCATCTACGCATCACCAAAAAATGATGTTTCGATGACAGGTCATAAGTGCGAACCGCAAGACATAACACCGGAAGTTTACCATGGGTAGTTCAGCCTATTAATGACGCAATCACTTCTGTTGTTCCCCTATTATACAGTATAGGCCAGTCCAACAAGACTTACTTACTTACTTACTTAGTCGTTCCCCTTCTACCGTGAGGTGTAGAGGTTTGGAAGAGAGAGCGCCAGACCATTCTATCAGCTGTCTTCTTCCTGGCCTGGTTCCATTCTAGTCCTCGGTCCTTCAAAGATTGTCTAATGTTGTCCTCCCAGCGGACTCTGGGTCGTCCTGGAGGTCTGGATCCCTGGCTCTTTGTTTCCCATGCTTGTCGTGGTAGCCGATCTTCTCCCATTCTGCAGACATGGCCAAACCATCTTAGTTGGGACTGTTCTATTTGGGTCTGCAGCGGATGGGATTTTAGGCCTTGACGGATCGTCTGGTTGCGGACCAACAAGACGAAGATCTTAATACTGTGTCCAGTAAATGATAGTAGACTTAGAACAGTAAGAACAGGACAGAGGATAGGTTTGGTATTGTATAAACATTTATAACACATAAGGAATGGAAACCCGTGGTGTTTTTCTGCTGTCTAGTGTTCTACTTCTTTATTTCCTACGAGTGCCTGATAACATACCTTTATGTTTGTCTCATATTAATTTACTGTTTACAGGCCTCGGGTTTCCATTCCTTATGTGTTATTTTGATCCTACCAGTTTGTATGTCGTACCAGTTGCACTGAATGTCTCTATTTATTAAGCCTACGATATTCGCATTTTCCAGCACGATCTGCTTAATTCTACAGTCACTACCTCCACACAAATAATAACATAGAGTTCTCTCACAACACGTAACATGACGCAACCTCGACAAAATCCCCGAGACCTAGTGTACCGTCTCAGCGGACAAAAGCCGAGTTTAAACTCGTGGTCAAAGAACTCTAACAAAGATGCCGCCTCCTGCGACAGAGAGTCCAGGACGCGTCAAAACAATCTCCAACCAGCAATAAGACTTAGGAGAGGGAACATGTCTGATTTAAAGTGACAGGTCAGTTATCCCACTTTACACTACAGGAGACCGATGGAAATGAAAAAGGCGGGCCAAAATCAAACAGAATTTAGGGGGTTGCCTAAGCCTTACCCTAAGGCCCCAGAATTTGTTGAACCCAGCGTCAACTAGTGTTATAACCCTCCATTTGCTATATACAGTAAAGTTTCCTTTCTTTGGCAGCTTGATAATGTGGCCTTCCTTCCAACTCTCTGGGACGGCCTCTTTTTCCCAGATTTTCTATAAAAACTACTAGTAACTACTAGTTACTACTAGTAACTCTGAAGTGTATGGTATATCTACCTTCAGGGCTTCTGGTGGTATTCCATCTGGTTCTGCAGCCTTCCAATTGTTCAGCTCTTTTATTGCCTGAGAGATCTCTTGTTTGGTGGGTGGGTTTGTGTTGCACTGTAGTGGCTCTTCTGCTGGCTCTATGATGGATTGCATTATTTTTTGGTTTCGGTTTAGGATTTCCTTAAAATATTCAGCACAACTGACGCTCTGTTTCTCTTCATTGCTAATGGTTTTACCGTTTCTGCTCTTCGCTTTTGTATTGTGGTTTAGCTGTTTCTTAGATAAATTTCTTGTAATATTATATAATATTTTGAAGTCTCCTTAATTTGTCACAATCTCGGCTTCTTCTGTAAGTTTTTTTCAATAAACTTTCTTTTATCTTGCATGACACTCTTTTTCACTTTTCTGTTTAGCTCCCAATACATTGTGAGCAGTTGTGTTTTCTGCTCTGCTCCTTTACAGTTGTTTACTTGTTGTTTGATGTCTCTCCTTTCTCTTATGAGGTTCCGTGTGTTTTCTGTGAGCCATTCCTACTGTTATCTATCTCTTTTGCAAAGAACGTCTTCATATGTCTTCCTGTGTGCTTCCTGAATTGTGCATCAATGATATACTTTCCTCTTCATGGTTCTTCAGTGCTTCAAATATATTCCTACGTCAGCTCCTCTCTTTACTCTAACATCTTGTAGGCAGCGTCTCCATTTTCTGTCTATGGTGAAGTGGTATATCTGATTTTGCGTGTGCCGATCTGGGGAGTTCCGAGTAGTCTTGAGTATGTCCTTGTGTGGGAAGATAGTCCCTCCGAGGACCAGATCATTCAAATCACAAAAGTTTACAAAGAGCTCTCCATTTTCATTTCTATTTCCTATACCATTCTTTCCCAAGATTAGTTCACAGTTTTTGTTGTCTACTCCTACTTTTGCATTTAAATCTCCCAATATTATCTTAATGTCTCTTCTGTATGTTTTGTGCAATGTTCATTGGAGTTCATCATAGAAATCTTGCTTCTTATCATCATCTGCATTGTTGGTATGGGGCTTAACGCTGAATTATGTTGATTTTTCTTCCTTTTCCTTTGAATCTTGCCGTTATTATCCTGGGTGATATTGATTCCCATTATATTAATGCTTTTCTGTCTTCCTGTGACATCATAATAGCAGACTTTTCTGTGTGTGTGCGGTCTTAATCCTCGTGTTCTGAATATATGACATTTTCCCCTGTATTACTCATAAATGCACCAGTTCCATTTATTTTCGTTCCTGCTAGTCCTAATAGTTTTATTCCATATCGTCTCATCTCTCCAACTACCTGTGATGTCCTTCCGGCCTCCTGCATTGTTCGTATGTTCCATGTGCCTAATCGAGTTATTGAGGTCGTCGTTAGAAGAGGTGTCACCAGCCTGACTTCCATTGACTGGCTTTCATCAGGTCTCTGCGTCATACGTCCCTCTTGTGAGGGTTCTTCCTGACTCTGGCTTTTGTTTCTTTCTTCAACTGTTACCGTTTCTGTGACAATTTGTTGTTTTTTTCCGGCAGGATTGTGAGCCCTGTTCTCCAACCTCCTTTAACATGGAGGAAATGAGGTGTGCCCACTTTGTCTCTTCCATTTTAACCTGCTCAGCATGAGTGAACCTACCGGGAGCAAAGTCTCCTGCTGATATAACTCAAAATATAATCAAGGCACTCAAGCCGACCCAACACTGATAACTCAACTTATTATTTGTAAAATGGTACTGTGAGATTCTTTTGTAAAATTTAACATAACATATATTTTTGTGTAAACCATTATATGATGTATTCTGCCTGGTATCACGGCACACCAGGCAGACATCGGCGGCACACTTGTAGCTGGAGCACTGTCCCAAGACAAACACTCTGAACAACACAACGAAGGCTCCCGTAAGGGGAGGTCACTCTATACTTTAATTCTACCAGGCAGTTTAATCGGAATGGTTTTCTTGTTCGGGGGCTGTCATTACTGTCAATTTTAGTTCAAGAGAGGAGTGAGGACTACTCATGTACAGCTGAATAAACTTAAGGGTGGCAGTATCTGGTTTGTACTTCGGTAACTCTGCCTTGAGAAGCAAGCGCTGTAACCATTTTGCCAGCTCGACTGTTTACATTTGAACGAGATACGCGCCTCATTTTTTTTATCTTACCTTATTCAGTTTGAGAAAGACGCAATTTATACTGCAACAGAAACTGTGCTCCAGAACTGTACAAAGATGGAGAAATGTGAAGAAACAACACAGATAAAACAAGAACTAGATTATGAGGTATGGTAGAGTTAAGATAAGTAGACAAACCGCCATGTTGACCAAGTGTATATCGATACATCCAAGCTTTTTTTTAAATTACAAAAGAAAAAGTAGGCCTACATAGGCCCTAGAATTAACCTTAACACAAACCCAGCTTGAAATAAAGAACAGCTGGACATCTTCTCAATATGCTACTCAAATTGAATTCATAGACGCAGTAAAAATAGGTTATGGTTTTTTCACCTAATGACTTGTGTGACTTATTTGGATGGCGGTGAAGACAACATCCCACTACATTACTTATTACATCCCACACCCTGTTTTATGGTCTTAGTGACTTCTACTTTTCCAGACTGAAATGTATAATATTTTCAGTTATCCTCACTTAATCCTTCATCATCTTCTACCCCACTAGAGTTTTTTGTTGTTTTTAGGATTTCAAACTTTGTTGTATATTTACCCCAAGATGCAGCAGTAGTGAATGCAGTCAGCGACTCATAGCTTGACTGCCTGCGTCAGGACCAGCGAACCAGAGCTGGTCAAGACCGTGCTCCACCTCCACGTGGTGGTCCTGGAAACAGTCTGCAGCAGTGCAGGCTGGCTGAGTGAGCATGGATCGAAATGGGAAGGCAAACCCGGTCCTTAAAAAATGCCGTGCAGAAGTCGGATGTGTCGACCGAAAGGTGCAGATATCACAGCTTAGGCGCATACAGACACAACGCAACCACCGTCCTTTTCAGGACGAACGAAGAAGAAGAAGAAGATGTATATTTAAATAAACTATATTTTTTTCTTTCCAGCCTCCAAGAAATATTCACACACAGTTCCTATTTATGGATAAAAAATTTAAACTGGAGTGGGATTGTAAAGTGAGTTTATTTTTATTATGTTTTTTTTTTCTAAATCGTCCTACTGTTGATCCATGCTTGTTTTGTTTTTATTTGGGGGTGGGGGGGGGGGGGGGGGGGAGGGAATCTGGTTGCTAAAAAATGTGTAATAGATAACATTTTTCTAGTGATTCTCAGAAAAATCTAGTTTTTTTTTTTTTTTTTTTTTTTTTTTTTGAGAATGTAACTCTTTTTCTTCTGTGGTCCTCTTCTGATTCCGCCCCCCCCCCCCCCCCCCCCCCCCCCCCCCCACCGCCCCCTCCCCCCGCCCCTCCCCCCCCCCCCGCCGCCCACCCCACCACCCGTGCAACCCCCCCCTCCCCCCCCCCCCCCCCCCACAAAGTTTTATTGTATACTCATTTCAGGACCCAAAGATGCAGCAATAGAGAATGCAGTCAGCGACCCATAGCTTGACTGCTTGCATCAGAATCAGCGAACCAGAGCTGACTAAGACCCTACTCCACCTCCACATGGTGGTCCTAGAAACAGTCTGCATCACTGCAGTCTGGCTGAGAGAGTAGGGATCGCACAGGGAAGGCAAACCCGGTCCCAGAAACTGCTGTGCTGAAGTCGGATGTGTTGACTGAAAGGTGCAGATATCACAGCTCCGGCATATACAGACACAACGCAACCAACGTCCTTTTCAGGACGAACGAGGAAGAAGAAGAAGAAGTATACTTATTTCAGTGTACTCATCATTTTTAAAGTGTTCTCAAAATCCTAATTAAATATGCCTATTTCGATTTTATTATTAAAACTGTGTATGATGCCATAATTGTTTGCCTGTGAGGCTGCTAAGAATGTGAATGAAGGTGTCATATATAGAAGTAATATTTAATACTGCAGTGATATCACTTCTACAATTGAAGCATTCATTACGTGACTTCACATTTGTGATTATGAAAACACCACTGGTCTGAGAGTATGACTGCTTGTAACATCACAGCTACTTGTGTGCCACTGAATTATTTCATAAATGGATCACAGCTTTCACCACATTTTAATGTATCCATATCACTAAATAATTCTCATATTGTTATTGTCCTGCCAGAACCATGATGGTCATAACTACACTGAAGATTGTGATACTTATGTTCAGAAAGCTGACATCATGGATACAAAAACACCAAGAATTAAGAAAGTAGAACAACCTGACTTATGTAAAGATGAAGGTAATGAAATGGTCGTCATATAGATGAAACAATGCTTTATTTATTTTTATTTTTTGTTAAGTATTTTCTTGATTTCTGAGAATAAAACTCTGCATTCTTAGGGAAAAAAACAAACTGTAAGATCAAAACATCACCTTAGGATACCATATATAGAGATAACAGTGAAACTACTCATGAACCTTTAGCCTAGTCTGGTATTCCAATTTATTATCATATATCAATACTTACTGAACAAACAATAAACACAAATTAGACATCAATAATAGAAATATAAATTCACACATTGTGTAAAAATGATTATCATTAGCCTTTTTTTATTATGGTGGTCACAGGAATGATTGTTAGTTACCTTCCTTGGAGTGCTAGGGTAGTTACATATACAAAGTAGGCAAGTATCGATTCCAGACGCATTGGAAGAAAAGAGGGGAAAGGGAGACAAAAGCCATTAAAAAACACTGAAAGCAAAAGCCAGTGATGCAGATTCTTTGCTTGTACCTTACAACATATTTAAGTGCAGGTATCATGGTGTAGATGATAATGTCTCTCCCTGGATAATAATCAGAGGCTTTGCCAGAGCCTAAGCTATCAATGGCCTTACTGAGTTCTTCCAATGTTGGTTCAGCATTCAGCTCCTCCATAGTTGGCAGACATTTGTTATCATTAAGGGCTGCATGCATAATGGTATTGTCTCTTGCGTAAAGCTCAGAGTAGTTTCTTGACCTACTTCTCCATCTGTTTACCCTAATCAGTTTCTCTCCACTGGTGATTTTTAGTGGTGTCGTCTTACCTTTCTGAGAACCATAGGCTTTATTTATACTGTCGTACATTTGTCTAGTGTTGCTTGTTTGCACTGCAGTTTGGATGCTCTCACTGGGCTGCAGCCAATAATAATTTGCACAATGTTGAGCAGTTTGTAGGACTTTGCTTCTTGTAGCTTTCAAATCTGTAGGGTTTGAGCACTTGGTGAACATTTGAATTCAATCACAGCACAGCGCTTAGCTTCATTGATGGGTGTAATCACATGTTTTGATGCTTCAAACCAGTCACTTGACTTTGCTGTCTTCTTATTAAAGGTGGCAAGCGCAGTACTTTGAATGATGTTCTGTAGTTGCTTCCAGTTCTCTGTAACAGCATCACCATGCTATTGGCAACTGAGCACTTTCTTGAAGGTTGTGGTAAAATGTGCAATCATGACAGGGTCTGACATTTTGCTGGTTGTGATTCATAGTTTTCCTTCAGGTCTGACACGCTATAGTTTTCTTGGTTGTGCTCTGATTTTGCAGAAAACCAAGAGTAATCTGTATCATAGTCTGCACTATGGCACGAGCACATGGACAGCACAGACTTGAGATATGGTCTTCTGACAAAAATCAGATCCAGTTGGTGCCAGTGCTTGGATTGTGGGTGTCTCCATGACACCTTATGCTGGGGTTTTGTCTGAAAGTAGATGTTGGTCATGATGTCATACAACTCCAAGAGCTGATGTCCATTTTCATTCATCCTACTAATACCAAACTGGCCCAGGCATGATGGACATGAAACATTATCGACACTTACTCTAGCATTGAAGTCACTAAGGAAAAAAAGTTTGTCTTGCCTAGGTATGCTTCTGATGACTGCTGCTAGATTCTCATACAACTTGTCTTTAGCTTCTGAGGCAGAGTACAGTGTAAGAGCATACACACTGACAAGGGTAATGGAACCTGCACTAGTTTGCAGGTGGACTTATCAGGTGTTCTGATTCATTCTCACTTGATTCCACAATTTTAGTTTCCAATTTTTTAATCACAAAATCTACTCTGTGGCCTTTAGTTTTATTAAGGTCTTTCCCTTGCCAACAAAATGTATAGTCTTTCTTACTCACCATTCCAGAGCCTGCCAGGTGCATTTCCTGAAGTGCCGCTATATCCACCTAAATTTGTTAGTCGTTGATAAGGCTGTCTTCCTGACATTGTTTATGTCCTGCAGGTTTTTTTATAGTCCAGTCAACATAGTCCAGATATCCCAGTCTAATAGTTTATTTCTTTCTATAACATCGATTTTTGTGATTATTGCTTGGTGGAACATTTTCTGCCCACAGTTTGGGTTTGACCCTAGTCCCCATGCACCCATTGGGGAAAGCTGACAATGGCGGGACAATAGCTAATTGACCGGGGATTGCCCAGCGTGAAGCAGGTGGTAGCTGTCCAGTGAGATCCTAGAACCTCTCCCCCTGTCAGAAGTAACCCTCAGCCCCATGCCCTACACCAGGTGGGCAAGAAGCTTATAACTGTTAACACTACTTCCCATGTTCGGCTGACACTTATAGGGTGAAGCTGGGATTGTCCTATCCAGATTGTGAGCTTGGGCATAGTTGCCCATGCAGCATGTTCCCCCTCTCCAATCAACCGGTAGATCCAAAGGAAAAGCAGTAGCCAATACAGTTAGGTACCAGTCACACCACACTGATACAGCAGAGTATTTAACCTTTGCCCTTAAACATGTTCACATTGAGCAGTTAAAGACTTCTGCCATAAAAAAAAACAATAGCGTATTGCGTTCTTTTTGCGCGCGTAATTTTAAATGTTTAGCACAGCTTAGAATATATATATATTACACTAGTCAACAACCAAAATGTACCAGAAATGAAAATAGCTGATCTTAACTAATTTTGGTGTGCTGAAAACGAAAATGACATTAAAAAATGTTGATTGGCTCTAGTTTTCAAGATATATGCTACTAGTTTATTTAATTACGGTCAATTTATATATATGACGCAACTGTTGTGGGCGATTGCATAATTTTTTCTAATGACCAATAAAAATGTAACTAGAAGTTGATGATGCAATCCTACCTATGATTACATCACCTTTGTGTAAAAATATCTTATCTCTGATAAAATTTTGCCATTAGTTAGCGCATTTGTCCTTATCAAAAGTATCGTAGTTAGAAATGCCTAGGACATGTGTGAACAGTGCTAATAATTTCTGTTATATATGTGGTGAGGTGACATTTGTATCACAAAAACGAAATATAACTAAAGTGATTAAGAAGGCGTACAGTTTGTATTTTGGCTGCAGAATAGGAGATCAAGATAAGAGCTGGGCGCCACACATATGCTGCAATACATGTGCAGCACATCTTAAACTGTGGTTGACTGGCAAAAGGCAAGCTATGCCTTTTGCAGTCCCAATGATTTGGAGAGAGCCCACTGATCATCTCAACAACTGTTACTTTTGCATGGTCCCTCCAATTGGGAAAGGCATATCAAAGAAGAAAAAATGGACTCTGGAATATCCAAACATCCCCTCTGCAATATGTCCGGTACCACATGGCGATGACCTACCAGTTCCCAAAGTGCCAGAATCATTTTCAGCTGCATCCACTGATGAAGAAGAAGACATTGGTGGTCCTGAACCATCAACCTCAAGCGACTCAGATTTTAAGCAAACTACATCCACTAAACCACACTTAATAACCCAAGGTGAACCGAATGATCTTGTAAGAGATCTGAATTTACCGAAGAACAAGGCGGAGCTTTTGGGTTCCAGATTGCAACAGTGGAATCTCTTGGCAGAAGATGTTACAATTTCTGTGTACAGGAACCGCCAGAAGCCGCTTATTACATTCTTTTTCAAAGAGGGTGACCTTTCTGCGTGCCACAACATTTCTGGTTTAATGGCAGCCCTCAAAACCAATTACATACCGGAAGAGTGGAGGCTTTTCATTGATTCATCCAAGACGAGTCTTAAAGCTGTTTTGTTGAATAATGGTAATGTGTTACCGTCAATTCCAGTTGGTCACGCAGTTCATAAGAAAGAAACTTATGAAAACATTAAGCAGCTTTTGAAGTGTATAAATTACGATCATTATCATTGGTCACTTTGCGGTGATTTAAAAGTGGTCACTCTTTTGCTTGGACTGCAGGGTGGATACACCAAGTACTGTTGCTTTCTCTGTGAGTGGGATAACCGTGCACGAAGTGACCATTACATCAGAAGACATTGGCCAATCAGGCAGTCATTGCAGCCTGGCAGTAAGAACGTTGAGAACCCAGCACTTGTCGACACCAGCAAGATTTTGTTGCCACCCTTGCACATTAAGCTGGGTCTCATGAAAAACTTTGTCAAGGCAATGGAGAAACAGATGAGGCTTTCAAATACCCCATCAGAAAATTTCCAAGACTGAGTGAAGCTAAAATAAGAGAGGGAGTATTTGTTGGTCCGCAAATTCGAAAACTTCTTCATGATGACGAGTTTCTTTGCATGTTGCATGGCAAGGAAAAAGCAGCATGGCTAGCATTTAAGTCAGTGGTGGACAATTTTCTTGGAAACAACAGATCTGATAATTACAATGAAATTGTAGAAAATCTCCTTCTGAAGTATAAGAGACTTGGCTGCAACATGTCTTTGAAAATTCATTTTCTGGATTCTCATCTGGATTTCTTTACGTCAAACTGTGAAGCGATCAGTGATGAGTATGGTGAACGATTTCACCAGGACATTGCTGCTATGGAGACAAGGTATCAAGGCAATTGGAGCCCTTCAATGCTTGCTGATTACTGTTGGACTGTGACAAGAGACACCTCATCGACTGACTACAAGAAGCAAGCAAAGAGAGCTCGAACAGCGACTGAATAATGACGGAATGGGTTCAAATGTGCCTTTTTAAAACATAATATGTGAACTTTAAATAATTTTTTTTTTTATCTATCATTTTATGCTGAAATATCAATTAATTGAGCATGTAACCACAATTTTTATAATGCTAAAGTAGAAGGACTAGCTGTTCACCCCAGAGAATTAAACAAGCATACATTATTTGTATTACTGTAATGTAAATTCATCATTTTTTTAAAAAACCAGAGCTAATTGGTGAATTTCATTATGATATTTGAAATCAGCATGTCAATATCAATAAGAAATGGTATATTTAATTTCTGGTACAAATAATTTTTGAAAATTTGTTGACTAGTGTTATTAATTAGTTACACGCGATTTGACACGAGGTTGCACACAGAAGCGCAACGGGTGCGCTCAGGGAGAATAAGATGGACGTTATGAAAGGGGGATGCCTAATATCTATGGCCTGAGACGGTTGTCTCTAGACGGAGCTGATTTGTAAGTCTTGCCGGATTGAGGGAAGCAGTCATGTAGAGATTATAAACCTCCTGGTAGGGAGTATCTATGTTAGCCAGAGCATGGCTCATTGCATGTTCTTATTATGCTAATTTCGTCATTTATTAAAATCTGGCTGTACTTCAACACATACGACATGTTGTGTTGCTAGGGGGATCCAGATCCTGACCGAATATTATCGAGATTATTCTTCTCACATATTTGAGGTTTATTCAATAAAACCCTTGGCATTGTAGGAAAGCTCCGTATTGAAAGTCATGATAGAATTGTTGGCCGTGAAGTTCAGCGCCGTCCTTGAGGGGTCGGCTGTTATAAGATTTCAATCAGGTTCATGATTGAAATGCAATGAATTGTGATGCCCCGATGCTGTAACCTATACTATTGATGTTGATGCCTACTTCTACATGATTGATCAGCCATGATTGATCAGAAGGGACCCCAAGATGCAGCAATAGTGAATGCAGTCAGCGACCCATAGCTGTACTGCTTGCATCAGGACCAGCGAACCAGAGCTGGTCAAGACTGCACTCCACCTCCACATGGTGGTCCTGGAAACAGTCTGCAGCAGTGCAGTCTGGCTGAGCGAGTGCGGATTGCAATGGGAAGGCAAACCCGGTCCCTAAAAAATGCCGAGCTGAAGTCGGATGTGTCGACCGAAAGGTGCAGATATCACAGCTTAGGCGTAAACAGACACAGGCGCAACCACCGTCCTTTTCAGGGCGAACGAGGAAGAAGAAGAAGAAGAAGATTGATCAGAATACATAACGTTTATGCCATGCCATTATAATGATGCTACGTTGTCTGACTTTGTGATGTCATTGTATCTGTCAGTGCACAATAAATTATGTCGTCAACTTTAATACTTGGCTCCAATCTAATTGACGTGCCAGTCGTCACTGTACCGTGTTGACATTATCTTCGTTGGCCATTCAGTTACACGGCCCACTATATATATATTTTACATTGAACATTTGTAAGTCGGCAATAGAGACTTTAAGCCCGACATTTTTTCTGGCATCGCCCTTGCCAGTAGTGCCAACCAAGAACACCAGCATAACTATAATCATCACCCCGCAACAGGAACCTTCCAACTTAGCGTTTCACCTTTATTTGGAGCGTGGTTTTTTGTTTTAAAATAATTTTCTTGTTTGCAAGACATCTTGACATGGTTCCCATAGCTAAATTTAATGTAAATTTTCTAAAAATATACCATAATATGTCCACTCGTGACATTCAGTAAAATTTGGCAACATCCAATAGAGGCTAAGTAAATCTGTGCAGACGTGTTTTTAAAAAAAATTGTGCACATAATGAAGGAAATTAACTTTATTTTACTAATGGATATTGAAGATATAGAATGAAATGTGATGCTGCCATATTGGATTACTATCCCCAATTTTAAATTTTAATTAAGCCAAGTGTCTTTTATAGAGCTACCCAATTTAGGACATCTAATAACAGATTGCTTAGTTATTTATTTCTATCTAAATCCCATATAATTTCAGATGTGCCATACCAAGCCCAGAGCATCAACACCAATGACAGACTGTGCAAGAATGATTATACCAGTGTTACGTTGTTGACAAACGACAATTATGATGAGTCTGGAACAACAGAAAGTGACTTAGCTGTGCATCTCATTACTAGTCATGGCAGATCAGCAGACATTGGTGAGACCCAGAATGATGTTAAGGTCACAATTCAAAATGAAAGTGATTCAAATGACACCAGAAAGAAAAGTGGTAATCTTGATGGGGTTGATATGAGTTTTGAATTTGTAAATGACATGCAGAGTAAGGAAATACAGAACCTTTATGAACATGATGTTTGTGGTGCAATGCTAACACATTGTTCTACTGTGAAAAAACTAAATAGAATACATACAGGAGAGAAACCTTACAATTGTGATGTTTGTGGAGTAGGGTTTACACGGTCTTCTAGTCTGAAGAAACACAAAAGAATACATACTGGAGAGAAACCTTACAAGTGTGATGTTTGTGGAGTAGGGTTTACACAGTCTTGTCATCTGAAAGAACACAAAATAATACATACTGGAGAGAAGCCTTACAAGTGTGATGTTTGTGGAGTAGGGTTTACACGGTCTTCTAGTTTGAAGAAACACAAAAGAATACATACTGGAGAGAGGCCTTTCAAGTGTGATGTTTGTGGAGTAGGGTTTACACGGTCTTCTAGTTTGAAGAAACACAAAAGAATACATACTGGAGAGAGGCCTTTCAAGTGTGATGTTTGTGGAGTAGGATTTGCTGAGTTTTATAATCTCAAGACACATGAAAGAATACATACTGGAGAGAAGCCTCACATTTGTGATGTTTGTGGAGTAGGGTTTTCACATTCTTCTGGTCTGAAAGCGCATAAAATAACACATACTGGAGAGAAGCCTTACAAGTGTGATGTTTGTGGAGTAGAATTTACAGGGTTTTCTAACCTGAAGCGACACAAAAGAATTCATACCGGAGAGAGGCCTTACAAGTGTGATGTTTGTGGAGTAGGGTTTACATGGTCTTCTAGTCTGAAGAAACACAAAAGAATACATACTGGAGAGAGGCCTTACAAGTGTTATGTTTGTGGAGTAGGGTTTGCAGACTCTTATCATTTGAAAAGACACAAAAGAATATATACTGGAGAGAAGCCATACAAGTGTGATGTTTGTGGACTAGGGTTTACACATTCTTCTAGTCTGAAGGAACACAAAAGAATACATACTGGAGAGAAACCATACAAGTGTGATGTTTGTGGAGTACGGTTTACACATTCTTCTAGTCTGAAGGAACACAAAAGAATACATACTGGAGAGAAGCCTTACAAGTGTGATGTTTGTGGACTAGGGTTTACACAT
The DNA here is from genome assembly GCA_024509875.1 of Oreohelix idahoensis. NCBI lineage: Eukaryota > Metazoa > Mollusca > Gastropoda > Stylommatophora > Oreohelicidae > Oreohelix > Oreohelix idahoensis. The sequence continues at coordinate 51,788 of JAMPIV010001075.1, forward strand.
TCTTCTAGTCTGAAGGAACACAAAAGAATACATACTGGAGAGAAGCCTTACAAGTGTGATGTTTGTGGACTAGGGTTTACACATTCTTCTAGTCTGAAGGAACACAAAAGAATACATACTGGAGAGAAACCATACAAGTGTGATGTTTGTGGAGTACGGTTTACACATTCTTCTACTCTGACGAGTCACAAAAGAATACATACTGGAGAGAAGCCTTACAAGTGTGATGTTTGTGGAGTAGGTGTAACACATTCTTCTAGTCTGAAGAAACACAAAAGAATACATACTGGAGAGAAACCATACAAGTGTGATGTTTGTGGACTAGGGTTTACACAGTCTTCTAATCTGAAGAAACATGAAAAAATACATACTGGAGAGAAACCTTACAAGTGTGATGTTTGTGAAGTAAGGTTTACACAGTCTTCTGGTCTGAAGAAACACAAGAGAATACATACTGGAGAAAAACCTTACTAGTGTGATGTTTGTAGAGAAAGGGTTTACAGTCTTTTAGGATGAACAACTACAAAAACAAAAAAAATAACACACAGAGAGAAGCATTACAAGTGTGACATTTGTTATCTGAGGTTTGATTGGTGTTCTTATATGAAAAGACACTATCAACTAAATTCACATGAGAAATTTTTCTAGTATAGTAGGAAACTTTATACAAAGCGATACAACAGGAGGCAATCTGATCATCAGAACAAGTCCCCTGGTCGATCAAGTGTTTTGGCTCTTTGTTCTCCTTTACACTCTGGGGAGGGGAGGGCTACCTGGGTCATGACTCCCGTGTCTCAGCCTCCTAATGTCTTCTGTAGAGAATGAACCCATTCCACCTTGGTTGCAGCTTTAAAATCCACAATTCTGCCAGCATGAGGCATTTGTGAAAGTAACAAAGTGAAGACAAATTATTGCGGTTGTTCTGCAGCATACCTCCGTGAAGCCGACGAGGCGTAAATTCGTTGATATTTAGTGTGTAAGATTTACACAGTTTGCTAATATGAAATGACATAGTAAAGTGCATACTGGAGAAAAGCTTTTCAAGTGTGATGTTTGTGGTGTAAGGGTTTGCTGATTGTGCTTGTTTTACCGGGGCCCAAAAGGGGAGCAAAGCATAGTAACACTGTACCCTACTATGCATGTCGTAAAAAGTGACTAAGGAGGGTTGGGCATGGGGCTGGTTACCCCATCCCATGAAAAACATTTTACCACAAAACTTCAACAAATATGGACAAGTCAAATAAAGAATATAAATCAACTCAGCCGCCCAAGACTGAAGAAGGTCCGCTGGAAAGGAGGCACATGAAGCAACCTAGAGAAAGCCAAAAGGAGTCTGGGTTGCCGACTAACTTTTTTCATCTAGGAAAATCTCCAGGACTGGCAAGGGAAAACTGCACAGGTAGCAGTAGAAATGACAAATTACAGGATTAATATCCTGGGTCTCTGCAATACATGGTGGAAAGGCATAGAGAAGAGGAGATTGATCACAGGAGAAATGGTGTTGTCCTCAGGACATGAGGAGAAAAGAGCCCACCACAGTGAAGGGGTGGTTCTAATGCTGTCTAAAGAAGCACAGAAGGCACTTATAGAATGGGAAGCAATGGGACCTAGAATTATAACAGCAAGGTTTAAATCAGCCAAAAAGAAAGTAAATATAAACATCATCCAGTGTTATGCATCAACAATCGATAAAGAAGAATCTGAGAAAGAAGACTTTTACACCAGACTACAAAATGTCTTGGACAATAAGAAAAGAAAGGATATCACAATTTTGATGGAGAACCTAAACGCAAAAATAGGAACAGACAACACTAGCTTTGAAGAAATCATGGGAAAGCATGGATTGGGTATGATAAACGAGTATGGGGAACTATTAGCAAACTTCTGTGCTTCAAATCAACTAGCTATAGGAGGAAGCATATTTCCACATAAAAGAATACATAAAGCAGCATGGATATCACCAGAACACAAAACTGAGAATCAGATTGATCACCTATGCATAAGTAAGAAGTTTAGGTCATCATTGCATGATGTAAGAGTATGTAGAGGAGCAGATATTGTATCAGATCACCATCTTCTGTTGGCTAAAACAAAATTAAAACTCAAGAAATTTACAACAGTATATAGCTATAGACAACAGTACAATGTGGGATATCTAAGAAATCAGGAAATAAGAGAACAATTTTCAGTCACAGTATCCAACAAATACCAAGTACTCCAACAGCTGGAAGATGAAACAGACATGGAAGACTACTGGCAACAAGTAAAAAATATATGGAATGAGACACGTGAAGAAGTACTGAGAAAAAGAGAACATCGGCACAAAGCATGGTGTAAAGGTTGTTTTTTTACTTCTTGAAAGATGTAAGGATCCTTTATGATAATGATGTTAACAAATATTCTTATATGGCTGACTTAAGTTAGGATCAGTTCTGGTCGGGCTTACAGATGGCCGACAAACTATAGTAACACGAATGATAATATCGTGGGCCAAATAGGTGGGCCAAAGTTAATATCAAAGAACTTTGAACTGTTAAATAATTCAGTTGTAAGTCCGGTCTTCACATAAGACATCACGTTTAATATTGGACATAAAACAGACGATCATGGACATAATCATAGGCATCATATCAACAGTTCATCTTATCATAGTTAATGTATCAGTGTTCATGTAAGATCAAGCAGTTAGATCATAAGCTTGACTGACATCTCTTATTATAACGGTCGACCTCTCAAGGGCAGACATACCCATTTTGACCATGGGTATAAGATACATCAAATACTAATCTATCGGACGGCGTAAGTATACTTTATAATTGTATTCACATTTTGTGAGATATGTCTTCTCAAACGGCAAGTACTTAACAATAATAGGCTGGATCCACAAACTTCACTTTATCTCCAATCCATTTCAGTATATCCTAATGGAGGGTCAATAATTCCTACTTGAATGTGCTGACTAGATTCCATAATATTTATATATTTTTATAAGCTTCAATGAAACAACTTACTGTGCAATCCTTACAGCGATAGCTTCCACATGGAAGGCCGTATAACAAAGAAATACACAACAGTAGTTTACCCACTATACGGGGTTTGAACAAAACAGACCAAAGTCTGACTTCCAGTCCAGCCATGACATCTCTCTCTGAGGTCACTGCGTCATCTAGTGTTTGGCAACAAAATGCAAAAATACCAGCGCACAAATATGTGCGCTTTCGTGCGCGATGAATTTAATTACAAATATATTCTTACCACATTTGTTGATGCATTCCCTCTTAACAGAAGTCAGACTCATGTCTACTTTACTTCTGTTAAGGACCCAAAAAGGACGCAACAGTTTACCTTATCCCCCCGCGGAAAAAAAAAATTATTTTTTTTTTTTACTTTAATAACCGCGGAGAGGTAAATCAAATTATCATCTACACATAATATCAATCTAAATATACTAAACAAAATATTACTAGTCGCAGAATAAATATGGAAGTGAACTCAACTCAAATAAACAAAATGCAATGTAAGTAAATGTACAACCACTATGAACCAACATGAGGTAAATGTGGCAACACTAGGTAATATTAAATAATAAAGACGATGAAACACAAATAAAATGTTAACAGAAAGAAAAAATGTCAATAAATGAATTGAAATAAAATGGAATATGAACGCATCAAAACGATGAGTTATAAATGAAACAGAATGGAAATAAAACACGTGAAGTAATCAACACACTTAGCAGTACTAAATAAGTATGAGTGGTGATATACTACCGATGTTATGAAAAAAAATCACTAGCGTTATGAACTAGAAATAATCTATTTGCTTATAAACATATTAAATATTAGACATAATTAAATGTGATTAAGTAATAGTTTAAGCATAGTGTCCATGGCCTTAAAATGTTATTAATTCACACTGAGTTCACTATTAAATAAAGTGACGAAGTTGCAATGTTATATTAGAAAACAGTTAATACTTTATAAAGTTCCGCTTGACTTAAAATGTTATCACTTTTAAATGTTATATGCACAAACTAGTCCAATTTCTTTTTAAGTTCATATTATTTCAACGTCAAACTGTATATGCTAATTTAAGGAAATGTACATATAGATACACAACCAGTGAACGAAAAAAGTTCATCACAATAGTGTCGCTGAACGACGTAAAGTTAATTTAGTATTGAGTCATAATTAATGAAATGTACGTGCAGAGGCGTCGCTCTTTGTAGGGTGTAGAATCTTGCTTGATTCAGAAGGACACCGCGAAAGGATGTCTGCTAGAATGTTCTGAGATCCAGGTATTGCTCAGATCGTAAAACTGTGTGGTTGCAGAGCGATTGCGTATCTGGTTGATCTCGATGATTTCACGTCTCTGTTGTTGAGAGCAGTAAGAGCATGCTGGTCGGTCTCTACAATAAAGTGTGCTCTCAATAAAAAGCGTTGAAGCTTGGTAATAGACCAGACTAGAGCCAAAAGCTCTTTATCGAGAACAGAATAATTCATTTCTGTAGGCGTTAGTTTCCTGGAAACGTACATGACAGGATTCAATGTACCTGAGTATTCTTGAAGTAATGTACCGCCTATGCTGAAATTTGACACATCTCTGCGGAGAATGAAAGGTAGGTCCACATTAGGTAACCGTAAGACAGGTGCATTAGAAAAGTATGATTTAATGATATCCAACGTGACTTGATGTTCTTGTGACCACTGATTCATGTTAGCTGCACCCTTCTTTAACAAAGTAGAGAAAGGTGCAGTGATGGTAGATAAATGAGGAATGAATCTCCCATAAAATTGTATTAGACCTAACAGACTCCTTACTTGTTTCTTAGTGTTAGGTGTTGTGATATTCAGGATTTTAGAAACATTATTGTCCTCAGTATGTAAACGACCGTGACCAACACGCTGACCTAAAAATGATATGTCACGAAAACCAACATATGCTTTAGATGGTTTAGCTGTTAGGTTATACGAATGTAAAGTGGACAATAATATGTTCAATCCACGAAAATGCTCATCCCATGAGTCACTAAAAAGGCAAATGTCATCGATATAGGCAATGACATCGGAACGATGTGATAACATACGACGCATCATGCGCACAAAGGTGGCAGGAGCGTTTACTAGACCAAATGGCATAAAATTCCATTGGAAAAGACCACGAGGAGTAGAAAAAGCAGTGAGTGGCTTTGCACAATCTGTCAATGGGATTTGCCAATAGCCCTTTGACAAATCTAACTTAGTAAAGAAAATAGATTTAGAAAGTTTAACCAGTAAATCTTCTAAAAGTGGTAATGGTTCTGCGTCAAATTGTGTAACTTTATTTAACTTACGATAGTCAACACAAAGACGGATGTTATTATCTTTCTTGCGAATAATAACCATTGAAGAAGAATATGGTGAAGTGGATGGTTCAATTATTTTTAATTGAAGCATCTCATCTAATTCTTTATCAACCTGAGATCGAAAGTGAAGAGAAATGGGATATGGACGGACCCGAATAGGTGTGTCGTCGATCAGTAAAATGCCATGTTGAATGACAGACGTACGACTGGGGATGTCAGTGAGAACATCCTGATAGGATTGAAGAAGAGACGACACTTGCTGACGCTGATCAGCAGAAAGGTCATGAGAAATTGACACATCATTCCAATTTTCAGTTGAATGAAGTGGTACTTCCGGTATAGGTAAAGGTACATCTTGAAAAGAAGACTCTTCTTCCTGAATTACCGACAAAGCGGTATAATGATGAAGACAAGGTGTAGGGTCATCAGTTGCTTGGAACACTGACTGAAGATAGTCAGGACGAGAGTGAAATTCCTTTAACATATTTATGTGAAAGGTTTTATGTTTGCCCATGATATCGACAATGTAATCGACATCAGAAATTCTAGAAATTATTTTGAAAGGGTCTTTCCAGGCAATGAGTAAATGATTGTCTTTCCAGGGGAGTAATACATAAGCCTCATCACCAGGAAAAAGCTGGCGAAGACTTTGATATTTATTAGCAAAAAGTTGAGCTTTTTCTTTTGCTAATTCTTATGATGTGGTAGCTAACCTACATGTATCTATAATTTTTTCCCTCAAAGAAATTACATACTCATAAGAGGATTGAGTGTCATTTGTAATATCCTCCTAAAATAATGACATAGGACCACGAGGTTGAACACCGAAGATGAGTTGAAATGGTGAAAAACCTGTAGCTTCATTTTGCACCTCTCGATACGCGAAGAGAGCAGCAGGTAGGACTCTATCCCAATCTTGAGGATGATCCTCAGTAATTTTACCCAATAACTGTTTGAGTTTCTTATTTTGACTCTCAATTATACCGTTCAACATTGCGTGATAGATAGAACTAAGAGATCTATCGATGTATAGCATAGCCATGACTTGAGACATAGCTTCAGAAACGAATTGCACACCATGATCAGATAATATTTTACGTGGAAAACCCAAGCGTGAAAAAATTAACCATAGCGCATCTGCGACACTAGCAGATGAAGTACTCTTTAGAGGTATAGCCTCAGGCCAACGAGTACACATATCAATACAAGTGAGAGTATGTGTATGTCCTCTTCTAGCAGAAGGTTGGATAGGACCAATAATGTCAATTGCCATTTTCTCAAATGGTCGAATTGGAATGTCAGCAGCTTGAATAGGAGCTGCATGGTATGGACCACGAACCTTAACCTCTTGACATGTAACACAGGAACGACAGTAGATATTAACATCTCTATGAACACCTGGCCAATAGAATGCAGATAGCACTCTGGATTTGGTGCGTGAAAAACCCATATGGCCTGCACATTGAGAGTTGTGAGCATGATGCAATATACGAGCTCTCATTGTAGAAGGTACTAAAATTTGAGATCGTACGGATGATGTAGTATCATGTACCACTCTCACTAACACGCCATTCTTCAGTACAAAACTATGTCTAGATTTTGTTTCTGTGTTTGTAGTATTCTTAGCTAATTGAAAAAATTTCTTTAATAAAGCATCACTATGTTGACAAGTTATAAAAGTCTCATATGATATAGGAGAGTCAACATCATTATTATTATTAACAGGAGATATTGTTGGTGTACTTTGCAACATATCCTTAGCTTGCGCTCTAGTGACAACTGCATTGGCAGAATGCATATGTTGCTTTTCCCAAGCAGCAATTTGCTGTGGAGTACACTCTTTAATCCCATGTATGCGACCAATTATCAAATCACTAATTGGCGCAGGAAGTAGACAGGCGTGTATTTTCCCTGTAAAAAATGGTGTTTTTATATCAATGATTGCTGTAGGAAAAGTCTCAACTGTGCCTCCAAAAGTGACACACTTCACAGTTTTCCCCGTTGCGCATGACGGGTGGACTAATGAATGTCTGACGCCGATGGTGCTACAACCTGTATCAAAAAGTATAGAGACAGAAATTCCATTAACAAAACCATTATGTAAGTTAAGAGATCCTGTTCCATCATGTGTTGAAGCTGACTTGGTCATAGACATTGCAGGAAGGCTGGGTAACACATGTCCGCAACTCAGCGTAGTGATCGCCTTGGGCTGGAATAAAGTTGTACATTCCTGGCAAAATTTAGCCTGCTCAAAATCAAGAGAACAAGATGATGCATTATGAGGATTAACACTTGTATGCTGATCTAAATTAATCTGAGTATCATGCAGAGCAGAATTTGTCTGATTATGCGATCTACCGTTTGAAGATCTATCTCTACCATGAGATCGATTTTGACTATTGTCTCTAAAACTGCTATAATTACCATTTCCATTGGGATTACAATGTTGGTTAGCTTGCCAATTATTGTTATGACTATAGTCCCTTTGACCATATTGTTTGTTTGGAGAAGTATGTCGGTTATTAGCAAAATTTGATCTGGATTGCCAATTATGGTTGTAATTATTACTTTGATAATTTCCAGGATCATTCTTATAAAAATCCCGTGATCTGTGAGATTGACCCCAATTTTGATTATATGGAGATCCATGTTGAAATGATTTCCCTTTAAAAGAACTGTAATTCTTGTTATCTCCCTTTTTAAAGTTCCTATCATTATTGAGAGAGCAATGACGAAAATGATTTCCTTATTGCATGGCAAATGCAACAGGCAATTCATCTATGACAAGAAAATTGCTAACTACCATGTTTGGATGTGCAGTACAATAATTTCTACAGTTTTGCTCCATTTCGTTCATATTTGTTGGTTTACGTTCATGTAAGAACGAAAGAAATAACGGGTTAACCGAAGACAAAACCTTATCACACAGTAATAAGTCTACGAGAGCCTCATAGGAACATTCTATTTTGGATAGTTCAACCCATCTGTCAAATGTAAGACTTATGAGTGAGATAAAGTCACCAACATCCTTTCCACTTTCCGGTTTTAGTGATTTAAATTTTTGCCTATAACCATCCTCATCGAGTTGAAATTGTTTTTAAGCAAAGCAGCTCTGACAATATTGTAATCAATTTTGTCAGTGTCTTTCAACATATTAAATACTGTCAATGCTTCGCCTGCAAGTAATGGCAACAAATGTGCGCAGTACTGTGATTTGTCAATCTTATTGGCTTCGCATATTGTTTGAAATCTATCCAGGTAAAATAGTATAACATCTGAATTTTGTTTGAATACTGGCAATTTTAAATTTACATGCCTAATATTTTCTTTGTTAGAAGAGGTGTGAACAAACTGAGCGTTTTGAGCATTACCTTCATTAGTTAATCTAATTTTTTCAAGCTCCAGTGCCATCAATTTTTGTTCATGTTGTCTTCTATTTTCATTTTCAGCAGACTCAAGCTGAAATCTTCTTTCATTTTCAGCGGCCTCAAACTAAAATCTTTTTTCATTTTCTGCCGCTCTTATTTTCAAGTTCCATCTGAAGTTTTCTTTCATTTTCTTCAGCGGCTAATTTCTTATTTTCATTTTCTTATTCTCAAGTTCAATATGAAGTTTTTTTTCATTTTCTTGAGCAGCTAATTTCTTACTCTCAAGTTCAATCTGAAGTCTTTTCTCTTCCGCCTCTAATTTTTTTGCTTCCAACTTCTGAGCCTTGTCATATTCGACAAGTGCAAATTGTTTGACTTCTTCAGGAGTCATACTAAGGGCTTTAGCTTGCTTAATAAAATAATCTAAAGTTGCCATTATGACAAATGTGTATTTGTAATCTTACTTCCTTAGAAAGATTTTATCAAAAGATTTAAAATTTATTACTCTCTTATAAGTGCAATTAGTTCCTGTCCATAGAACTGCACCAAATACTTGCTAATTATATTAATAATGTTATTAATCAAAGAATCAAATTATGCATTAAAATATTATCAGAGTACAATAGAAATAAGCAATGGAGACAATTGTGACAAGGACAAGATATTAAAGGACGAATGAAAACATTTGCAGAAATCAAACGAACCACAAAGTAGAACTAAAAAGAGAATTTTGCAAAGAGTGCAATGAAAACTGCGAAGACAAAATGACAAGACAAATGACAACACAAGGTATAAACACAAATGGTGTAAAAAAATAAATGACAGTGAGGTTGAGGGTGACGTTTACAAACAAAATACATCATGCAAATAAGACACATTGTGTTGAGATTACAGTGATGCAACGCTAAAATTCCTCCATTTATAAAGATAACAGGTAAAATAACATGTAGGGATAAAAATATAGGTAAGATACGCGGATACATTCTCGCCCACGCCAGCGTTTTCTAGCGCCATTGAAAACCAACTAGTTATAACATGAAGACACAAAAACGGCATATTAGTTTAGACGGGGCAAGAACGGAGAGGAAAGAAAAGAAAAAAAATGATGCGGTTTGCACTCGTGCTTGAATCTAAAAGCCTAGCAGACACAATTTGTAGTTTTTATTTTAAAAAAATTACGACACTAGTGACACAGTGTAGGAATTGGATATGAAAACGACCTTAGCTCTTATCAGAAACAGACGTATCTTTGACGTTTTGCGGTAAATAGTCTAGTCGTTTTAGTTTGAATATAGCGGCAAACGCCGTGAACGAATTGTGAAAACAATTTTCAGGACTAACATTGAAAAAAAAAATATGTACTTTCTTAATAATAAGTTTAGGAGAATAAAAGTTAGCTAGTTTGATAGGCTATCTTTTTCTGAGAAATAATATACTTTTGATTACGAAGATGGACAGATAACACGGAAGATATTGACGAAAGACTGTATTGTTCAATAAAGACGAGCAGACAGTTTTTTGTGCATACTTTCACTAAAGTTACATTTTGACGTCCTTGAGACTAAAAATGCAGAAAAACATTACATGTGGACAAAGGGGCAGGCTAGGAGGATAGTAGCTAAAAATAACTTAGCATAGAAATCTTAGAAGTAGGGGGAGACAAAATTTGTGTAGTTTTTGTGGTAGTTAGTCCAAAAACAAGTGTAATTTTTGGAAAAACCAAGTTCGGACGGACAGACCGACAGAAAAATACTACACAATAGACTGAGACTGGACCGAAATTTGACATAATAGTTTAAATATTTGAAAGGTAGAGGGGAAGTCCGCTGATTGGACGAAAGAGTTCATATTATAGAAAAAAAGTAGCCGGCAAGTGCCCTTTTTTTAAAGACTGTCCATATACACAGTTCGTTAATGCTAGAAGTGAGACTTCCAGGAAATATTATATATTACCAGTGGGACGCCATAATCTAGCCAGCAGCTCAGCTGAGTTTTGCTAGTACAACGTAACTGTGTTTTCAATTTTGAATTGTGGTAAGGAGAAAAATTCATTAATCTTTTATTTAACAATTCTGAGTGATTGATACTGCCATATAATGAAAAATGATTACGACAAGTGAGTACTTATTCTAGGTCCCCAGCGACAGTCCAGGGCCTGGAGGCAATGAACCAAATGAAAAAAACATAACCAAGAATGTAAAAGACAGCTCTTTATTTCAGGAAATCAGTGGGAACATATCACCCACCTTATTCTATAGAAAAAAAGAGATTAATGAAAATATTTCAGATGCAGTGCAGTTCATAAAGGAATGGGAAACTAGTGCTATTTGGTACTGCCTGGGTGAGATGTGCTGGGTCTGTCAGAGAGATCTGACCCGGTCTTAGTAATTTGTTTGCTTTGTTGTTTGTAAAAATGGTGAAGTAGGCAGTGTCTTGACACATGGCAAAAATTTTGGTTTCAGAGTTTCTGGTCTGGCACTACACTAGTGCCAGATGCTTTTGAAGAGATCCAAGAGTGGATGACTTAGAAGCCTACCATTTTACCTCAACAACTGTGAGGAGTGGGCCACTTGAATTCTTTACTACATCGTCACAGGCCAGATAAGTTGAAAACCTGGCCTTGCTGTTGATTCATCAAATTTTTCCACACTTAAATAAATAAAAATCATTGTGTATAGAAACTATACCTCAGTTCCATAGAGATCGGGCGTGATGACACCACCACGACCAGACATCCAGTGCTAGTTTTCCAAAAAACTCTGTAGTTAGTGTTAATATTAACCAATGTAACCCATATATCTATGTACAAAGTGTTTCATTTTGATTATTCAATATATATATATACACTTTTATTGATAAATACATATTGTTTCATACGTCCTGACCAGAAGAAAATTTGGTTCAGGACTAAATAAATTCTAAAAAATTGTAAAATTTAAATTCTAAAGCCAGTGTTAGTTGAGTTGATCATAGAACTTAGTATTATTAGACTTAGTGTTTACATGTGTGTGTGTCTGTGTATTTAATTACCTACACATCACATTTCATTACCCTAGACATTAAACGTAGCTAACATACATAATAGCAGAATAAGTCTGTTTGAGGTCATAAGTGGTAGCAGAAAGGCATTCTGTAACTCACATAAACTGTTATCTTCAGGAGCCTTCACAGCTGACCTCATCCAGTACACTAGGTAACATAGCAACCACGCAATAATATCAAAAACCACTACACATATATATAAGGAATTACTACGAAAACAATAGTAAAAAACTTGACGATACAGATAAACAATTAGTTGTCACAGACAACCAAACACAGTGGACTCAAAAATCCTACAGCTAACAGAAGCTGGATTTCCACTGAGGGAAGTCTGCAAAAGGTGTCCCTACAGAACACTCACAAAGGCCTGGGGGTGAATCTGGGATATTTCCTTTGCAAGCCGCCGAACCCAACCGCCCACATAGAATATAAAAAACATGGAATACATAACATCAAATACAAATATGGACATATTCAAAGAAAGGGCTCAGCTACACATGCAAAGGTGAAAAGAACACAATCAGTTTTTTTTTTTACTTATCTTTGAGAAGAAAAAAATTTCCCGGTCCTCACAAAATTTGCGATTTCGGCATCCGGGCACTGCATGTAGGAGCCATAATACATATGTTGACATGAACAATTGATAAGATCCAACGTTGATGGTGATATTCGAAGTCCAGCGTTGAATTCGACCTTGAACAACCGTTATCTTGGATGCCAGGTCAACGATGTTGTCGCCTTGAAAGATCACGACATTTCAAGCGATATTTCCCTTGAAGTAGAATTCGTTCCCTTGAAACTGCGCCACCAAACTGTAAAGGTTGTTTCTTTACTTCTTGAAAGATGTAAGGATCCTTTATGATATTGAAGTTAACAAATATTCTTATATGGCTGACTTAAGTTAGGATCAGTTCCGGTCGGGCTTACAGATGGCCGACAAACTATAGTAACACGAATGATAATATCGTGGGCCAAATAGGTGGGCCAAAGTTAACATCAAAGAACTTTGAACTGTTAAATAATTCAGTTGTAAGTCCGGTCTTTACATAAGACATCACGTTTAATACTGGACATAAAACAGACGATCATGGACGTAATCATAGGCATCATATCAACAGTTCATCTTATCATAGTTAATGTATCAATGTTCATGTAAGATCAAGCAGTTAGATCATAAGCTTGACTGACATCTCTTATTATAATGGTCGACCTCACAAGGGCAGACATACCCATTTTGACCATGGGTATAAGATACATCAAATACTGTCCCATCTTTAAATGGCCTCGTAAACAATATAACTGGCATATCTGAAGATCCTAGTTGAGGCATCCAAGTAAATAATACATATATAGAATCCTAATGTCCTGAACTTGACTGACCTCTCATCATCTGCCGTAATCTATCGGACGGCATAAGTATACTTTATAATTGTATTCACATTTTGTGAGATACTTCTTCTCAAACGGCATGTACTTAACATTAATAGGCTGGATCCACAAACTTCACTTTATCTCCAATCCATTTCTTTACATCCTAATGGAGGGTCAATAATTTCCCCTTGAATGTGCTGACTAGATTCCATAATATTTTTATATTTTTATAAGCTTCAATGAAACAACTTACTGTGCAATCCTTACGGCGATAGCTTCCACATGGAAGGCCGCATAACAAAGAAATACACAACAGTAGTTTACCCACTATTTGGGGTTCGAACAAAACAGACCAAAGTCTGACTTCCAGTCCAGCCATGACATCTCTCTTTGAGGTCACTGTGTCATCTAGTGTTTAGCAACAAAATGCAAAAATACCAGCGCACAAATATGTGCGCGATGAATTTAATTACACATATATTCTTACCACATTTGTTGATGCGTACCCTCTTAACAGAAGTCAGACTCATGTCTACTTTACTACTGTTAAGGACCCAAAAAGGACGCAACACATAGATAACAACAGAAACCATTAGCAAAACAGAAGACAGGAAAAACCAGAAAGCAGATTTAAACAGAAGCAAAACCAGAAGCTCCAAAGCCAAGGCTCATAAATTGTACATATACTGTTCAAAAAAAAAGAAACGCATAGCTACTGAAGGCACACACATAGCCATAATTTTGACATTCAATAACTTTTTTAATTTAATGAGTTAATTGCTCAAATTGCACTCAAGAATAGCTTAGGGTTCAACCAATCAATTGACTGTTGTTTTGCATCTGGGTCACGAGAGGTTTTGGCTTACGGGCTTTCCCATTAGTATGGTGTGTGGCCTCCTCTTGCATCGATCAGCAGCTGGCATCTCCTGGGCATGGATGCGATCAGACGTCTGGTGTGGGCCTGTCGGATGGCTGCCCACTGTTCCTGGAGTGCCTGGAACAGATCACGATGATTGGCTAGAGCAACGTCTCGGCGACAAACACGTCTATGCAGCTCATCCCACAGGTGCTCAATCGGACTCATGTCTGGAGACAGGGATGGTCAGGGAAGGGTGAGAATGTTGTTGGCAGTCAGGAACTGCGTGGTCAACCATGCACAATGGGGTCTGGCGTTGTCCTGTTGAAACACAGACCTTTGGGCAGCCAAAAGTGGAAGGACATGGGGTCGGAGAATTTCATTGACGTATCGTTGTGTATTCAAGCCTCCTTCAATGTGCACCAATTGACTCCTTCCATTGTAACTGATCATTCCCCACACCATTGCACCTCCACCACTGTGCAGCGGAGCTTCATCAACGCAATTTTTGGCAGAACGTTCATTTCGCCTACGGTAGACCCTACGGCATCTATCATGATGTTGCAACAAACAGAAAGATTTGTCACTAAACCAGACGTCTCCATTGATTGTCAGCTGCCCAGGGACGATGCTGGTTGGCCCAAAGAAGTTGATTTTGACGATGCCAGTGCGTAAAGACAGGTCCTCGGTGAGGTCGTTGTGCCCAAAGTCCAGCGTTATGCAGTCTATTCCGGACAGTTTGATCAGACACATGACGTCCTGCTGGCAATGTCTGGGCAGTTGAGGAAGCTGTTGTAAACCTGTCTCTGAGGTGACGAAGCCGAATAAAGTGATCCTCCGCTGCTGTTGTCACTCTGGGTCGTCCACTGCAATGCCGGTCTTCAACTGAGCCAGTGGCTTGGAATCGGTGCCAAAGTCGACTGATGGTACTCTGATGCACGTTTAGATGCCTGGCAACCTGACTTTGACTTTGCCGGCATGCAGTCGGCCAATAGCAATGTTCCTTAAATTTATCGATAGAGACGCCATAAATGTCTGCTTGAAAATGAACTGATTTTTTGATGTGTAGCGATATCCTTTTATAGGGTTTCAGTTGCGTAGTCAGTGAATAGTGTTCACCCCAAATTTTGTTGCTTTCACGTGCGCGCAACATGGTCTGTGGTCAAAAATTGCGTCATAAACACTATTGACTACTGCGTTGTAACGATTACAAAAACGAACGCAATTCAGGTCAACACGTGCATTTGACACTGTAAAGAACATTTGAGGCTGGTTTTTATATACCCTAGCACCAAATTTTACTGACAAACTCATAAAAACGCGCCCTCGGTTAGCTATGCGTTTCTTTTTTTGAACAGTATAGAAGCAAACAAAGAAGTAAGAAGAAACATTAAAAGAGACAAGACAAAATATATTGATAATTTGGCAAGGGAAGCAGAGGAAGCTGCAGCCAAAGGAAATATGAGGGACCTGTACAACAACACAAAGAAGCTAACAGGGAAATATAACCAAGCAAATTGCCTCATAAAAGATAAGAATGGAAAATTAGTTAATAATATACAAGAACAAATGAAGAGATGGACATAACATTTTGAGGAACTTCTCAATAGACCATCTCCAACTAATCCCCCAGACATCCAGCCAGCAGAAGAAGACATTAAAAGAGTCCATAGACAAGCAACTGAGAGATGAACAAGCAGGTTTTTGACAAAACAGATCCTGTACAGACCAGATAGCCACATTGAGAAAATAGTTAAACAAAGTCTGGAATGGAATTCACCACTATGCATCGGATTCATGGAATATGAAACAGCATTTGACAGTGTAGAGAGAGAGAATGGCTTTGGAAATTGATGAGGCATTATGGAGTTCCCATGAAGATCAATAACTTATTAATGAAGACCTATGAAGACATGACATGCAGAGTTCTTAATGAAGGGCAACTTACAGGACCGTTTAGGATTAGAACGGGAGTGAGACAGGGATGCCTCTTGTCTCCATTTTTTTTTCTTACTAGCAATAGATTGGGTTATGAAAACATCGACATCACACAACAGAAATGGAATCTGACTAAAGAGATATATGATGTGGATTTGCAGATGACTTGGCTCTTCTGTCCCATAACCATAATCAGATGCAAGAGAAAATGAAAGTTCTCGATGAGAGGTCACAACAAGTGGGCCTGAAAATACACAGGGAAAAGCAGGGTTCGTAGCGACCTTGAAAAACCTGGAAAACGAAAAAAAAAAAATTCCAGGCCTTGAAAAGCCTGGAAAAATGGCTAAAAGCCTTGAATTTTCCGCGTCGGACCTTGAAAAAAAATACAAATCGGAAGTCTTACGCTTTTCATCCATTTTTCTGTTATTGATGGTATTTTTCGTTAAACTTCAGTTACCGTAGAATTTCTTACTTCCCTTTGCGCACTAAATCCATTTCCAGACGTTTTCGGGAGTTTGCGTTTTCGGAGATTTGCGTTTATGACGTGTTCGACCGAAAATGGCGGCCAAATCCGTATCGGTGGAAAAAGGACGCAATCGCGACTTTCAAAATTAGCTACAAATACAGTAGCACATATTTGTATGTAAGGTCCTTTTTCCAGCGATACGGGTTCAGCACCTTAGATACAAATATGTGCTACTGTATTTGTAGCTAATTTTGAAAGACGCGATTGCGTCCTTTTTCCAGCGATACGGGTTTGGTTGCCATTTTCGGTCGAACCTTAGTTGTCGTCACTCTACTATAGGCCTAGCGTCTGTAGTCTGTTCATTCGAATGAAACATCGCCACCTTTTAAAGTCGAGACTTTGACATTTTGACAGCATCCTTCACTCTTCAATTTATTTTTTAGAAACATGCCCGGTTGTAACTTTCAGCATTCATGGCTAGAAATGCCAAGTTATAAAACATGGATAGCGCCTGGAAAAACTGCAAATTACGCAAGTTGCACCATGTGTAAAAAAGAAATATGTTTGACCAGCATTTGAGAAAGTGCAGTAAAGTCGCATGTTACTGGAAAAAAAAACACCAACAACTTGTCTCTGCACATTCAAGTTGTATTAAATCGTTCATTTCAACTGAGGTAAGTAATAAATTTATTTATCTCATTTATAAAACATATTTAAATAAGTCCAATTTATAGATAGGCCTACTGTATTTGCGTCTTTAATTTACAATATATTTAGGCTACAGTTTTACTTTTAACCATGGCCAAAATTTATAGGCCTGGTGTTTGAATGAAATTTCTTAGTTTACAACTGTTTACGGGAACATCTTTGACACAGTTTAAGATTGTCAGGAATAGAAATTGATGGCGATTCCATATCATATACCCTGTTATCAGACCCATGTCCCACTGTTCATTCTTTGGAAAAATAAATATATTTTGAATGATTTTTTTCTTAATGACAGCCTAAAGGGACATATCTCGTTCAACTTCTGAAGGGTTAGGGGCCTATAATTAGGATAGGCCTACATGTTTTCAATTCCAGATAACATGAATAACCGCTGATTCATGAAAGTGCCATAACTTATGTTAAATCACTGTAGGGCCTAATTAGGATGCATGAAAATTAGACTACCAAATTTGTGCATAGTATAGGCCTATGTTATTTTAAAAATAAATAGGTAAATAAGTAAAATTAAATAAAATTTTAAAAAAATATCTAAACAAACAAACGAGATAAAACAAAACAAAACCCAACAAAAACACCAAACAAAGATAGTAAAGATGGGGAAGGGGTAAAGACATGCTGTTTCCAGTTAGATATTTAATTGATTTTCACATATCCTATAAGAATATCATCATACCTTCACCCTCCCAATTACTATATATTAACTTTTCTTGTTCTGGTTAAATATTGTTTGACTTTATTATTCATGCGTTTAGAACTTTGACTTGGTAAATATACATAGCTTAGGCCTACTCATAAGTTATTTGTGTTCCTTTTTTTTTTTTTAAACAGAAAAGAACACAACCCCAAGGAGCAGTTTTTCCCTCAGAAATATCAAAACCATCTAACACTACTCCCTCGGACACTACTTCCTCGGACACGTCAAAAACGTCTAACACTACTAGGAGACCTACAGAGTGACATCATTTGTGACCAAGGAAGAAACTCTCAGAGCTGAGATTATTTGGACTCTTTTTTCAGTGAAAAGTCACCATAGTTTTAATTCAAATACAGGAATTAATAAAAAAAATTTCAGAAAATGTGTCCTGATAGTTCTATTGCCAGACAGTTTGGTCTATCTGAAAGGAAAACTTTCTACCTGGCCTCTTTTTGGACTGGCTCCATATTTCACCTCACTTCTTGAGAGCCAGCTTAGCAAGAACAGTTACATTGTTCTGTTTGATGAAAGCATGAACAAATCAATGCAGCGAAAGCAAATGGATTTCCATGTTCGTTTCTGGGATGTGAATGTGATAAAAGCACATTATCTAACATCAAAGTTTCTTGGACATGCTAGAGCTCTTGATATGCAGACTGCATTTGATGATGCATGCTCATCATTAAATTTAGGACATTTGCTCCAACTGTCCATGGATGGGCCTAATGTAAATTGGTCTTTTCATGACAAAATTAATGTGCTACTGAACCAGAACTATGGCATAGAACTACTGAATGTTGGAAGCTGTGGGCTGCACAAAGTTCATGGTGCCACAACTGAATATATGTCCATTGATTTGAAGGTTGTGTTGGGGCAACTTTTAGGGTTGTCAAAGATCTTCTTGATGGATAGGCAACATGGGACATATTTTCTTCTGTGGTAGTCTTTACTCAGCCTTCACCTTTATTTCAAGACCTGAAATTCAGATTGGTGCATTTGGAACAGTAGCTGAAAATAGGTAGCATTTTCCTGTAGCACTGAAGAAAAAACAACTCAAATTGAAAAAAGACAAATCATCCTGTGTTTTGTGCGACAGAAGATAAGGCATGCCGACAGTCACCTGGCATGATACAAACAGATTTAATCTTATATCTACTGTTCACTCCAATGATAATATAAACAAGAAACTGTCCTGGTCAATGAGCACATAACTACAACACTGCCAACTCTACAAAAAAAAAAGATCAAAGCAAAGATCAGGATGTCAGTATAACTCTTATTGAACCTGCTATTCTTCTACGCAATGTGACACCATCAAAACCACAGGTCACAACAACACGACTTACTGAGCACCACTTCATTGATAAATATGAAAGGGCAAGGTACAAACCAGACTGTAAAGTGTGTAAGGCTGCAGGGAACAGAAGCCAGACTTGCATGTACTGCCCAGATTGCAATGTACCTCTATGCCTGATACCCCGCTTCAAGTTATACCACACAGTCAAGGATTATCAACGATCCAGACAAAGACTCTTGCAAAGACCTACAGCTACAACTTCAACCCCAGTTAATGAAAGCAGCTCAGACTACAACTAGAGGTACGTAACTACTCAAACATTTAAAAACGCTCATTGTCAGATGCCACAGACGCAGAATACATTCAAAAAAGACGAACACGAAAAATACATTTTTTCTTTTGCATTTTATTCACAATTTTATTAGCCTTTTATGTTGATATACATGGTTAATCGTTAAATCAATATGTCAATCAAGCTTATTTTATTCATTACCATCCATGTCACTAACACTTTATTGCGCTGACGTTTAACAAATTCACTAAAAACTTGGAAAAGATGTCTGTTTTTCACTCTTTTATGAATTTTATTTAAAAAAAAAAAACAGTTCTTTTTAAAAAAATCCGCAAACACCATTGGTAATGGGAGACGGTAATGCTCCGGATTGCTGGTCAGCAAAGTGATAATTATATCTGAGAAAATTAGATGAGGAAAATATTAGAGTTTCCCATCGTTGAAAATTACGTGCTGGACCTGGAAAAAGCCTGAAGAAATTTGCTATGAACCCTGAATACCGGTCTAGCTTTCGCTGAAGGTGCATTATTGTCGTGTGGTGAGTCACTGGGGCAACTACGAAAGTAGTTTTTGCCAGGGATTAGATATAAGGTCTCTAGAAATTGGCTCGTTAAGAAAGAATAAAGACCTATTCGAGAAAGGGACAAGAAGACAGGAATGCGGATGCTTTCCACTAGACCGTGTTTTCTAATTAATTATGGAAAGAGTTCTGTTTCCCCACGACCTTAGCTTCTGCCCTTAGATCCCGTAAAGAAAAAGCCCCCAACCTCATCTGAGTAGAGAAAGGTTCCTATAGGTGAATATGTAACACCGACAGCACGAGTGATACATTAACAAACTAGATAATGATCAAACGATCATTGGGTTTATTAATGAAATATCCACACATATAGGGTTAGTAATGGTTAGAACGTGATGATGGTAAAAGACGATTCACACAAAAAACACAGATGAGATAATAAAATTGCAGTTAATTAAGTAATAGTTAATTAAGAATGAACTGGTGTAAAGTGAAATGGTGATATGATACGTGTTACCAAAATGGTGAGTAATCTACACAGTCCATGTATCTCTAAATGCTTCGAATTGATATGATGATTCACATGTATGCATACACTGTCCCAAGTTGTTATACGTTATGTCGAGTGGAGTATCTCTAAGCCGAGGACGTTCTGATGAATACTGTTGTCGTATGGAGAACGCTGACGAGATATCTATGTATATTCCTTCACTGCTTGAGTATATCTCTGTAGTGTGGATCAACAGTTAATAGTTGTCATATGAACAAAAGGTCTGTTGTCTAATCTCCCGAGGGTACTGGTCAGACTGGATATCTTCACGAAATGTTAGTGATTTGTAGACTCATAATCTTGCGTATGTAGTCGTGATTCAAAAAATATATGTAGAGTCTGCTTCATAGAATGCGCTTAAGAGTGTGTTGCACTTGGTATAAATATGCGATTCCTCTTTTGAGCTCTTTTGCTTGACTTCAGATAATAATGATCTTTCGAGTGATTTGAATTTATGATGACTCTGTATTGAACTTGTGATAACGATGTATTGAACTTGTGATAACGATGTATTGAACTTGTGATAACTCTGTATTGAACTTGGTGACGAAAAATGCTGCGTCCACCTTCTGACTTGTGGGTGAGACAATATTCCTTTTTAATTGAGGAATGAAAGATGTCCTATGGCGAATTCTGCTAGCCAAATGTCCGTTTTGATAACTTATTTCTGGTTAGACGTCAGACACGTTGCGTGTAGACTCAGACTTCTGATGAACTGAAGACACACAAAAGTCTTCATAAGTTTTTCACATTTAACATCACTGGTTGACTTTCATTTAAACTACTGCTCATTATTCATCTCTCTCTCTGAGTTCAATTCTAATGATGTTAAATATCTTGTGCATGAGAGTGTGTGCGCATGGGAGACTGTGATGATGATGAAGGTGAAGTATGAACTATTAATTACCTCCTATCATCCTATCCTCTTCTAGGAAAATCTTCTGATTTTATTAATCAGTTATGCCAAGAATTATTTGAAACTTTATCTTTCGCACATTTTAGCTGTGAGGTTAAAATAAACAAAAAATAAGAAAATGTATTAATAATCTGTATAAGATCTACTAACCTTCTTTTCCCTTCGCAAAATCCTTTAAGAACACAATTCATCACAGAACTGAATTATATCCACTCTGAATAAACACGTGTATTAGGCTAGGCGTTTTTGGGATTGTATCTCTGCCTCACAATATAAAAACTGAACTGCTTCACTCTAGTAGATTATGCGGTATTATATATTTCTGGAAGTCACCTGGCCAAGCTGGGCGTCCAATGTGGTAACCCAACGCTTGTCTGAACAGCGGCCGACCAAAGATAACACCATTACAGCATTAGACGTTTTCATCTGGCCAAGCTGGGCGTCCAATGTGGTGACCCGGCTTTTTCCCCTGGCCAAGCTGGGCATCCAATGTAGTGTCACATAAATTACAGCATGCCCAGTTGTCTGATTGGGATGATCAGATGAGTTTTCACCAGATTTATCACGATGCAATGTGGGCTTCAAACGATAATGTCAGGCATGGGGACTCAATCAAAGGACTTTTATTTCTCCCGATGAAAGAACAAATGTGGTTCTCTAATCACAACGATGAAATAGCAAATGTGGATCGAAAATGTTGGATGAAAG
The DNA here is from genome assembly GCA_024509875.1 of Oreohelix idahoensis. NCBI lineage: Eukaryota > Metazoa > Mollusca > Gastropoda > Stylommatophora > Oreohelicidae > Oreohelix > Oreohelix idahoensis. The sequence continues at coordinate 73,879 of JAMPIV010001075.1, forward strand.
AGCAAATGTCGGAGAAAATACAATACGAAAGATGTAGGAAAAGATAGAGCAATAAGGCCTTTGCGCTCGTTTATCACAATTATAAAACTGAATATTTCTTCTCTTCTTCTTCTTTTTCTTCCGTCCTTAGCCAACGATCGACCAAGCAATCTGTGGCCATTACGCCTAGCTGGCGTCTTAGGGCAACAAGAAATTATCCGTTGTTCCGTTACGCCTAAAGGCGTTTATTGGTACAACAGAATATTAATTGTTGTTTCCGTAATCAATGTGACTAGCAAGCGGGTGATCATCCCGCCGTGCCCGAACTTGCCCTCGTGTGTACTTTCCTTCTGCCGCTATAAAACCGTCACTCACCCGAGACGTCATTCCAGCCAAAATTTATTCGGGACCGAAAGTCCGCGAAAAAGAGCAATCTGGTACAGGCACAGCACCCTACGCTGCCTCCACTATGCTGGGAGGACCCGGAACCGGGACCACACACAGCCTTTGGGAGGACAAAGATCGCCTGCGGCGAAAAACTGAATTTAAAACAATATTATTACACTGTTTCTTTAATAAGAAAAAGAACTTTATGTTTGAAGCAAGCATCCATTTATGGAAGTCTGTAGCTTTTTGGTTGTTGTCTTTGTTGTTCTCCATGTCTCAGAGCCATACAATAGGACTGACTTCACATTTGAGTTGAAGATTCTTATTTTCGTGTTGGATCCAATTTATCTTGATCTCCATATATTTCCCAATGCAATGAAAGCTCCCCTTGCGTTTTGTATTTTTAGTTTGATATCACTGTCTGTCCCTCCAACTGTGTCTATATTGCTGCCAAGATTTGTGTATGATTCTACATCTTGAATTGGTGTTTCTTCAAGTTCAACCCTGTTTTCATTACCTGCATTTATTCTCATTATTTTTGTCTTTTCCCTGTGTATTTTCAGACCCAATTGCTGTGATCTCTCATCGAGTGTTTTCAATTTGTCCTGCATCTGATTACGGTTAAGGGACAGAAGAGCCAAGTCATCACCAAAATCCAGATCATCCAACTGCTTAGTCAGAGTCCACTGGATTCCATTTCTGTTGTGTGTTGTCGATGATCCCAGTCAATTGCTAGTAAGAAAAGAAATGGAGACAAGAGGCATCCCTGTCGCATTCCTGTTCTTATCCCATACGGTTCTGTAAGCTGTCTTTCGTAAAGAACTCTGTATGTCATGTCTTCATATGTTTTCTTTATTAAATTAATGATCTTCAAGGGAACTCCATAATGCCTCATCAATTTTGAAAGTGATTCTCTGTCTACATTGTCAAATGCCTTTTCGTAGTCCACAAATCCGATGTATAGTGGTGAATTCCATTCCAGACTTTGTTCAACTATTATTCTCAAAGTGGCTATCTGGTCTGTACATGATCTGTTTTGTCAAAAACCTGCTTGTTCATCTCTCAGTTTCTTGTCTATGGACTTTTAATCTCTCAAAGATAATCCTGTTTAATACATTTCCTGGCACGGATAGTAACATTATGCCTCTATAATTTGTGCACTCTTGTAAATTTCCCTTCTTAGGCAACTTAACCAGATATCCTTCCTGCTGTTCTGCTGTTATATCTTCCTTTTCCCAGACTTTACCAAGTAATTTATATAACATCTCTGTAGCTGTGTCGATATCTGCTTTGATGGCCTCTGCTTGAATGCCATCAGGTCCAGACGGTTTTCCATCTCTTAGAAGCTTTATGGCTTTCTTTATTTCTTCCTTCGTTGGTCTTTCACCGTTAATTTGTAGCTCCTATTCTGCTGGCTGGATGTCCGGGGGATTTTGTGGAGCTGGTCTATTGAGAAGGTCGTCAAAATATTATGTCCACCTCTTCATTTGCTCTTGTACATTGCTGAGCAGTTTTCCATTCTTGTCTTTTATGAGGCAACTTGTTTGCTTGTATTTCCCTGTTAGCTTCTTTGTGCTGCTATACAGTTCTCTCATATTTCCTTTGGCTGCAGCATCTTCTACCTCTCTTGCCACCTCCTCAATATACTTCCTCTTGTCTCTTTTGATACTTCTTTGTTTGCTTCTGTGTGCACCCAACTCCAAAAAACAATATTATTACACTGTTTCTTTAAAAGAGAAAAAACATTATGTTTGAAGAAAATACGTTAACATGAGAAACACCATAACTATTGCATCCTACGAATATACGTGAATTGGTTTTCCCTACTTGTCATAAATAAACTATATATTTTCGCGTGATCACCTTAGAATGACTAGCCTCATCATTTTCACGGCATACTCTTAAAAAACAAAAAACTTTGTGGCTCAGATTTAGAACTGGCACTATTCTTAACCTTTCAGTGATCCCAAACGAGAGATAACGCTAACTTTCACATCGGCCTGTGAGATCCGTTAACTCCATAAAAAATTGTTGTTTTGCGTAATTCTTCGTTCCGTTTTCACTTTACAGAAAAACATACTGAAAAAAAAAGCCTTTTTATTCTCAAATTGTTGGCCAAAAACGAATATTCAAGATCATTCTAAAAATATTTCACATCTAAAAAATTTTTCAATTAAACATGTTTGACTATTATAGACTTCCGATGTGTGTTACACAATGCAAAACAACACTAAATTGTAATCACGAATAAAGGTTTACAATTGTTGGTAAAATTCGCGGCAAACCATTACTGCAAGTTCCAAACAAACAAAACATTTTGCAAGATTTACAAAATCTTTCTGCAATGAATGCATGCACATTTTTAATGTGCTGTAAAAAGATCATGTTGAAAAATAACAATTTTCATTCGTTACTGCTCAGGTGCGGCTTGTTGGTAGGCACTGTGGAACAATGGCACCCCTGCATTTTAAAATCTAAATATACAGTCAATGGAGATATATCAAGATTTGAGAAGACAATGCAACGCAATGAATATTTTTATTAACAGGTCCCACATATAGTATACTCAGCCTCTATATCAAATAATCATTTCAATAACGAACGAATAAAAACACGGAATCGCTTTTAACTTTGAAGCTTAAACGTTGGCGGAAATTTGTGCTAGACATTTCCACATTTTGCTCACGGTGATTGAGTCAGTGCCTAGTCGGTGGGCTGCCAAATTGGCAATGCCAATACCTACATTTTATAGATAAATTAACGAGTCATCATAACTGCGGTGCGAGGAATGAGACTACTGAGGCATATCTCATGATTGAAAGAGAAAAACTTTGACATAATTAAAAGTTATCTACAGCAGACATGATCTACATAATTGATACAAATTAATTGACTTGCTGAAACTTATCTCAGAAAATAATCTAGCCGAAGTTCATGGTGAACTTACAAAACTTATAATAATTATTTTGACCATTCCGATGAATACTTCAGAGCCCAAACGCTGCCATTCGACAGTGAAAAGAATAAAAACAGTTTTCATGAGCACTATGAATCAAGAAAGGCTAAATACACTAGCAATGCTTTCGGTAGAGAAAAGTTTGATCAACAGTGCACAAAAAACGAATGATACAGTTTTAATCTATTGTGAACAAATAAAAATCAAAGAATGGATTTCATTTTGATATACACTTTCAAGATTACGCAAATCTGTTAATGGTAAAGAGAGCCGTTAAACTGTTTTAGTATTTTGAACTTGTTTATTATTATTACTGTCTATGTCTACATGTCTTATAAAGGTAAAGGATCCCGTTACACGCCCATTGAGGCATATTGGGAATATGGTGTTAGGCCCATATTTTCTCGACCGTCGGCACACTAGGGGTGATGTGATCAGCGGAAGAGGCCGGCGTGATGCTGACCACATTACCTTTTAGTGTGCCGATGGTCAAGAAAATATGGGCCTAACACCATATTTTCAATGAACGTGTAACGGGATCCTTTACCTTTTTATTATTATTACTGTCTATGTCTACATGTCTTATAACCAAGGAAATTTAAAGTAACTTTAAGAAGCAGCACCACCATTTTTCAGAATCACGAGCCGCCACTGTTACTGCTAAGACAGATTTTTAACAATTGAAATTGTAAATTAAGAATTTTTTTAACTAACGTTTGGTAGCTATACGTTCATGTGAAAATTTGAGGTCCCAGTGAATATGCGGTCCAGGCAATATGGCCCGGCTAACATCCCCTCCCCATGTGATAGGGCTTCACATGTCTTGCATACTCAATTAAACATCGTATGGAGAGGAAAACCAAGAAATAAACAAGCATTCTACAATCTAGACAGAGTGTCAGCTACAACGTTAAGCTTACCCTCTATGGGTAATACAGTAAATCTGTACTGCTGCAGTAAGAGAGCCCAACGAGTTAATTTAGAGATTGTCGATTTCGACGACTGTAAAAATGAGAGTGATCGATGGTCTGTCTGTAATAAAAAGTGTGAACCTTTCAAGTATCGGGAATCTATGGAAACAGCCCATTCAATTGCCAGGCGTTCCCTTTCAATCGTGGAGTACCTAGTCTCCGCCGGCAACAGCTTCCGACTCACATACATACCGGGTAAAGGGTACTCTGGTGGTCTTGCATTAAATAAGCCCCAATACCCACAGAAGATGCATCTGTCCGCAACACAAATGGTTTGCATAAATCTGGCAAAAGCAAGATGGGTTTCCTTGAGAACACCCTCTTGATTTTGTACAAGGCTATCTTGCAATCTTGTGTCCACGCGATTCTATTTGGCATCCCCTTTCTCGTCAGTGTGGTAAGTATAGATGAGATGTAAGAGAACTGGGGAATGGACTTGTGATCAATATTCACGTCCAATTAGACTTCTAACTTGCTTCTTTGTTTTTTTGTGTTTGCAACTGCAAAATCTTTGTAACTGTAACATTTTCTGGTTTCAAGTGATTATGACCTACAGTATGTTCTAAGAAATTTAACTCCTTAAAACCTATGCAAATTTTACTCAGGCGTGCCGTCAAATTATGCTGCCTAAGACAACCCAACAATATGGTCCTCCAATGACTCATGAAACAAACTTATGTCGTCGTGTTTTCAGGCAGGATTAAAGTGTATCTTTTAAAGAATCCAATCGCTGACCTTATTGTTGGCTGTATCCACGGTGGAAAAGATTACACACCTGGTGAATTAAAAGAGTGGGAACGGCAAAACATTTTAAATGTGAATGCGGTTACAACAAGGGCACAAAGAAGGCTCGGGCGAATGGTGATGTTGCTCCTGAGAATCAGGATAGTGGCGACTTTCATACTGACATAAACAAAGAATCTTTTGCAGAACGTCAAAGGGATGATGATTCTTTAAGTAAATTTTTTCTTGTAGTCAGGGGTGATGAGACAAATATAACTGAAGAGCCTCGTCAATGGTACATTCTTAGGAATGATATCTTAATTAGGATGTGTCAAGATTCTTCTTCTTTTCGACAACAGGTCGTGGTACCTAAACAGCTTAGGTCCTATATCTTATAACATGCCCATGATTCTCACTGTGCTGGCCATACGGGCTACTCTGGGACAAGGTCCAGAGTTATCTCATCATTCTTTTGGCCTGGTGTATCTAAAGATGTTTCTACTTATTGTCGCTCATGTGTCACTTGTTATGAGGTGAAAGTGAGGGGAGCCCATCACATGGCACCCATACAGGCCTTAGACATACATGTACGCCCCTTTGAGAAGATGGCCGTATACATTATCGGTCCACTCGCTGTTATGTCCGCTAGAGGATACAGGTATGTTCTCACATGCATTGACATGTGTACTCGCTGGCCAGAAGCTATACCTCTGAAGCATAACAGCACCTCAGATGTGGCTGATGCTCTCTTATTAATCTTTTCTTGATTAGGTTTCCCTTGAAAATGTCTTTCTGACAGAGGCACTCAGTTTGTCTCTGATGCTATGGCCGGTGTGTTACGCACAGAATTTTTTTCTAAAGACATTGTATAATCATTTTTTCTAAAGACATTGTATAATCATTTTTTCTAAAGACATTGTATGATCATTTTTCTAAAGACATTGTATAATTAGCTTGTCTGAATTGTACACTTTAATTTTTTCGGTCAAAGCTAGACAACCCTAATTTGACTGTGATTACCATTTTTTCAATGATGGTTACCTTCTCTTGTGACGGGACACGTCGGTCCATTTTTTGAGAACGATGTGTGATCATTCTCCTTATATGGTAGTATCGGTCAACTGTTTCTTGGAATGACTGAAACCAGTGTTGAGGTCTTTATTCCTGTCCATATAGGCACGATTTATTACAAATCTTTATCTGGAATGTTCCCTACATCGTCTCGTTTGATTCTTACTCGGGTGTATGCGTTCTGCGCATGTCCGGACGTTAGGTGTGTCTGGGAAGCTTTCCGGTCGGGGAGTCTTTGGAAAGTTGTGAAGCAGATAGGACGCGTCTTGCGTCTCTGTGATTCTTGATAGGGAATTAGGAGCCCTATTGTGAGTTAGTTTAGCTTACAAGGTCCTTCCCTTGATTATTCAAAACGCCTGGAGGCGTGTGTTTTTGTGGTGTTGATTTCGAAACAAGGTAATACCTCATTTACGTTTCAAATCTGTAATCTAACTTTATGTTTGACAATGGTCGATCTCTGCTCACTTACGAATTACAGAAATAGAGGTTCTTCTACTAGAAGTCACGCCCCAGGTATCTTCATACCTGCGATTAATATGTACACGGGTCATACTTAGCCCGAAGGACAGTTCTATGTTCTATGAACGTCGCTATGTCAGCGATTGCACCTACGTCGAGGTTAGACTTAGGAATTCCTGTAAAGGTCAGCTTGACCTACACTCCTGGAACACCATCCTCGTGCGACTTATGATTAGACTCATTTAGCACATCTGATCAGTGAGAGGAGTATTGATGCACTTTTGTAATATTGGAGCCAACAGTATAATTCCCTTGGCGCCATATCATTATTTGAGTATATGCCAGATACATTGATGAACATAACTTATGCTGATTTTCGTGAATGTCATGACTATGGTTTATTGTGAAATGGATGTACCGTTACCTGTCTTGTGGCGTCAGATAATAAACATTGGAAACGTCAATAGCAGTTGCACCTTTATATGACTTTCCATGTCATACATATGTTGTGAACTTGTGAACCACATCACCCACACTCACAGCAACCAACAACAGACCAGACACCTCACACTGCAACCTATTGTATCCCTGGTGTCTATAGCGGTGGTACTCTACTGGGCTGCTGACTATCATCGTAGTGGCCAGAAGTCAGCCTAAATCCACCCTTATCACGGTGTTATGCATCAACTTAACATTGATAGATCGCTGATTTCTGTGTACCACGCAATGAGCAACGGAATGGTAGAAAGACTAAATCGTACGCTAAAACAACAACTTGGTAAGGTTACATTCAAATTTCTACAAAACTGGGAAATGGTTTTATCCGGCATGCTTTTCGTGTACCGTGAGGTACCCAACAAACAGAGCAGTTTCTCATCTTTTCAGCTTGTATTTGGAGCTCAACCAAGAGGTCCCATGTCCCTTATTAAAGATTTGCTCACTGACTCTGAGATGACCCAGGACACTCATTCATATTATGAAGACGTTGTTAACCTCCGGTATAAAATCATTGATGCTTGTCAGTTGGCAACGGTTTTTTCTGAAACAGCTAAAGAAAAGATCGTCAGTTTCAGAACCGTAATAGACGGCTAAGATACATATTACCTGGGGATGAAGCGTTTGTACTTCTACCTAGAAAAGAAAATCGGCTTCTCATTGCTTGGAGTGGTCCTTACAAGGTACACGTATTTCTGATGTTTACTTTGTGCTTGATGTTAAGGGTAAAAATAAAACTTTTCATATAAGCATGCTTAAGAAATCCCACTCCCGACCTGAATATTGACAGGAACAAAGTTACTGTGGATAACACTCCACTGGTTCCACCACTGCAATGTGGATTTGGGATAATCAATAAGACTCGTTCTTCCCAGGATACAACCACACCACAATGGCTGACATAAGAAATAACACCCTTAACAGGAACTTCCCTTTAATACTATGCACAATACAATAAGGCCTCACACGGCCAACACACGCATTAAATACAATAATGAAATGCCACTGTAAACTTGCCTTAGCAGCTTAATCTATCAGCATCATACATGACAGTACCACTCACACTGAAAACCACTGCAATGAATATCGCTCACCTTGAGCGGCAAAATTGTGACAATGACACACTCAAATCATTGTCAACTTATAAATCTACGGCCCGTAGAAAATACCCACTAGACACTACACAGCTCTAGAATTACACGTCATTATCTACCAGGACCGAATTTAGCAAGCACTCCGAACAATTAGTCCATAACATGAACTTCACAGCTAACTTGCTTGCAAAAGGGAAATATGCGTTCTACCAGGACGACGGCTAGATTCTCACTCTCTATATTTGCGCCTTTTCCCCCGACTTCCGTTGGTCACATGACACACCAGTTCGGCACGCCCAATCTTCGCCCGTCTGGCTTAAGGTTTCACACAAAACTTTCCATATAAATATGTTGTAAGCTTATTAACCTATGAGTACTATTAGCTATACTCTGCAAGGCTCTTTTCTTCAACAAATTTGATCTTACCAACGGATTCTGGCAGGTTCCTTTGACTGACAGAGCCAATCCTCTCACGGCATACTCAACTCCAAAGGGTCTTTAACAGTGGAACTTCATGTGTTTTGGTCTCATGAACGCTCCAGCAACTTTTGTCAGAATGTTGCGAAAGATTTTTTCTCACAGGTCTGATTTCATCACATATATAGAAAACATCTGTCTCTTTAGTACTGCAAGGGAAAATCATTTCTCAGGTCTCGGTTTATTGCTTGACAATCTTCGTTCCCATCATTTAAATGCTAGTCCTTCTAAGATTCATGTTGGTTTTGGAGAAATATCCTTTCTGGGTCATAAAGTTGGTTACAGTTTTCTTCAAACTGAACACCATAATGTATCAAAAATTCTAAACTTGTCTGTCCCTACTAATAAGAAGCAGGGACTTGTTCAATTTTATAGTCGATTTGTTTCAAATCTGTCTGCTGTCACTGCTGACTTATCTGTTTTTTTGAAAAAGGGCTCACCTAATCATGTGCACTGGACACAAGATTGCCAGACTTTTTATGCAAGCGAATTCATGTGACCATGTTCGAGAGGGAGCTATCAAAGTATTATTAGCCTTTATGGTTTACTGTCTTAACAGAGAAGTATAGTAACCAGTTTAATGAAATATTTCGCAACGATGTCGTCAGCATCTATTAATGCCGCTGAACTTTGGTCACGTCGTGTCCGAACGAACCTTTAGTCATAACGACCATAATTGAGATGTATTCTGCTATTGCATGGCCATGTTATATGCTTCTACAAATGACAGACACTGGACGTCTGAATGCAACGTATTATTGATGTTATTTCATGCTTGGAACTATGGAGCCAAATAAATATATTTTCTGGGAACTGGATTTGATCGGCATTGTGGTTGACTATTTTAAACCTACCAGTGTATATGGCGTGCCAGTTGCACTGAATGTCTCTATTTATTAAGCCAACGATAATCGCAATTTTGCAGCACAATCTGCTTAATCCTACAGTCACCACCTCTACACAAATAATAACACAGAATTCTCTCACAACACGTAACATGACGCAACCTCGAAAAAATCCCCGAGAACTAGTGTCCCGTCTCAGCGGAAGAAAGCCTAGTTTAAACTCGTGCTCAAAGAACTCTAAGAAAGATGCCGCCTCCCGCGACAGAGAGTCCAGGAGGCGTCAAAACGTTCCCCAACCAGCAATAAGACTAAGGGGAGGGAACATGTCTGATTTACAGTGACAGGTCAATTATCCCACTTTACACTACAGGAGACCGAAAGAAATTAAATGGGCGGGCCAGAATCAAAATGAATTTAGGGGTTGCCTAAGCTCCACCCTAAAGCCCCAGAATTTTTTGAACCCAGCGTCAACTAGTGTTATAACTCTCCATTTGCTATATACAGTAAATTTTCCTTTCCTTGACAGCTTGATAATGTGGCTCTCCTTCCAGCTCTCTGGGACGGCCTATTTTTCACAGATTTTCTTGAAAAACTGGTGTAGTAACTCTGTAGTGTATGGTATATCTGCCTTCAGGGCTTCTGGTGGTATTTTGTCTGGTCCTGCAGCCTTTCCATTGTTCTGCTCTTTCATTGCCTGAGAGATCTCTTGTTTAGGGGGTGGGTTCGTGTTGCACTGTAATGGCTCTTCTGCTGGCTCTATGATGGATTGCTGTATTTTTTGGTTTCGGTTTAGGATTTCCTTAAAATATTCAGCACAACTGGCCCTCTGTTTCTCTTCATTGCTAATGGTTTTACCTTTTCTGCTCTTCACTGTTGTATTGTGGTTTAGCTGTTTCTTAGATAAATTTCTTGTAATATTATATAAGGTTTTGAAGTCTCCGACTCTTAGTATCCGACTGGCATTCTAGCAAGGCCGACGATCGGTCCCCGTTTTACGGCCAGCCTTTTAGCGAGGCCGAAGTCGTTTTAGACTGTTCCGTGTCAATAGCAAAACATTTAACATTATTTACACACTTTTCTTCCCATAAAAGACTGCATGGATTACATGGGAAGGAGCCCTGCAGAGGTCCTTGGCATGGAATGATATATAGCCTATGGCACCTCTTAGGCTCAGCTTCGTTGTTAGATCAATGTATGACCTGCTGCAGTCGGCCACCAACCTTGTGAAATGGGGAAAGTTGGATGATGAGCAGTGCCTGCTGTGCGAGGGGAGGCAGACACTCGAACACGTGCTCTCAGCGTGTAAGGTGTCATTAGGGCAAGGGCGATACATTTGGCGCCATAACAAAGTGCTAAATGAGCTAGCTGCGACAATAGATCTGGCAAGGATGAAGGCGAATAGCAAACCCAGGCCGAGCACCGCAAATACATACTTTCTGAGGACAGGAATGTCAGCACATCCCAAACCGAGTAAACCTGGTAGCAGTTTACCATCTCTTCTCGACTGTGCAAACGACTGGGAGATGGCGGTAGACCTACCTGGACGAGGGGCATATCCAGAGAGTATCAGAAAATCGCGGAGACGGCCGGATATAGTGCTTCATTCTTCAGCAACGCTTCAGGTCATACTGATTGAACTGACCGTGCCATTTGAATCCAGATTAGACGAGCAACATTCGTTCAAAGCGGCCAAGTATAGTGATCTGGCCGCAGATCTGAGACACAATGGGTTCATTGCAAGGGTCATGGCTGTTGAAGTGGGCGCAAGAGGGTTTGTGGCTGCATCAGTGTATGATCTATTGAAACTGTTGGGGATTAGGGGACAGACGAGAACAAGGGCACTGAAGAGGCTTAGTGAAACTGCCGAAAAGGCATCAGGCTGGCTGGGAACAACCGCAATGGGAAATGGAAATCGTGACAATAAACGCTGCGGTACAGAAAACACCAGTAATTTTTCTAAGTCCACAATACGCTGATTTTTTTTTTTTTTTTTTTTTGGTGTACTAGTGAACGGGCTATGACTGAGGGGCAACAGGCGGTGTATATTATAGAGGTGTCAGTGTCAGAATTTTAGTGGTGAACGCGCAGTGGCTAGGCTCGGCGGCTTCGCGATGGTGTCTCAGTGTGTGCGACGGAACGAACGGAATAATTTGTCTTTTCTTTGTTACTTTCACAATTGCCTCCACGGCTGGTGGAGTTGTGGATTAAAGTAGCTACCATAAGTGAAATGGGTTCATTTTCGATACAAAACAACAGGAGGCTGAGACGCTTGAGAGTCATGACCCAAGTGGGCCCGCCCCCTTTAGAGTGTAAAGGAGTATGCTGGGCCGAAACACTTGTCCCGTGGGGGGACTCCTTCTGATGATATGATTGCCTCCTGTTGTATCGCTCTGTAAAGAGTTTCCTATCATAATGCCATTTCCGGTAAACCTCATGTTTGAAAAATACGGAAATACTCAAATTTGTGTGAAATATTGATCGATTTTGATCACGGTTAGTAGGGTCCATTAGTCCCAAACATTTTTTTTGTCTGTCTGAGAATGGCTTCATGTTCAAATGGCCTGTCGTGAATTATTCTAATCCACATATATATAAATTATCAGGTAAATATAAAGCCTAACAAATACATTTAATAAAGAAAAGAGCAATGGTAAAAGAACAGTGCTGTCACAATGACTGTACTTGAAATCCCCATGTTTTCTACTTCGTCGGCAAATAGTAACGCTTTCACGTTGATAGTAAAAGCCTACTGTGTCGCTGCACGCTTTCTTCAATGAAACGTGTACTGTATTTCTTGGAAAAACCTTGAGATACGCAAGCTGATCAATGACCTAGATTTAATATTTCATTCATTCCATACACGGCGTAACTAAAAGACAGATAAAGCAGGAGAGAGAGAGGGGCGAATGAAGGCAGGACACATGCAACACTACACGCGTCGCGCGATTAATAGTAACGCAAATCCCACGTGTAAGGCCACTAGCAATAACTTTTTTTCATATAGTCAGTGAAAAAGAAACACTACTACTACAAGAATCAGGTTTAAAAATATGAAAACTGTTTATTAGGAAATATGAAATTCTACTGATTTACATCTAAGCTCCTGACTTTAGTATGACATAACAGTGGAAAAGGCAGGACAGGTGGCGGTTCTAAACAACGAAAAGGAATAAAGAACAAATATACGACTATCTTTGGAAAACACATATTTTGAACGCAGCCACTTAGCTCTTTTAAATTTGTATATTTGGGTTCCTTAGGGCTTGCTGACAAAGAATATGTAAAACGTTACGCAAATAGTCTAGGAATTACCAAATTACAACCAAAATAAAATAGTGGGGGTGCCTGACAGCATGAAATCATTTCTGCTCATAAAATTTTTTTATAACGTGTTTGAAAAAACATTACGTTACAAAAATAGCCTACCATGTTAACTCCTATTTGATTGGAGCGCAACAAATATAAGACTAAACACGATTGGTCGGGCTATAAATACTATCTTGTGTTGTCAGGGGAAACGTGAAAAGGAGTATTTTTTTTGAAAAGATGTGTAGACATGGTTTGATTGGGTAGAGCTGCGAATATACTCAATTCAGAGCGTCTGTTCATTGCCACATCTTGTAATAAACCTACTAAGAAGCAGTGCGTTGAGCACCAGTGTATAATAATAATAATAATAAATTCTTTAAGCGCCAAACACGGCGCATAAGGCAGAAACCAGTGCTCTCCAGGTTGTTCGTTGTGACGCCACTCCTCTTAGCTCTTGCACATTATTTAGGCCCAACGTTCTTCCTTCTCTTATTATTGTTCTTCTGAGTGTTTCTTTTGGTCTTCCTTTTTTCCGCTTACCCTCAGGAACCCAAGTGAGCGCCTGTAGTGGTATTCTGTTGTTTTGCATTCGTAGGACATGACCGATATATGACCATCGTCTTTTCCTTATATAGTCGGAGACATATTTCTGCCTAGAGTCTTCTCTTATTTGTCGATTAGTCTTGAATTCTTTCCAACTGATGTTCATGAGTTTTCTAAGACATTTGTTCTCGAATGTATTCAGCTTGTTCTCCAATGATTTTGTTATTTTCCAACTCTCACAGCCGTATGTTAACACTGAGATAACATTTGAATTAAACAGACGAAGCTTGGTATGTATATTCAATGATCGTAATTTCCAAATGTTAGATAATCTATTGAAGGCGCTAGCTGCCAAAGCAATTCTAGTATGGATTTCTCTTGTTGTGTCACCATCCTGAGTCATTTTACTGCCTAAATAATTGAAACTTTCAACTTTCTGTAGTTTTTCCCCGTTCAAGATGATATCAAAGGTCTCGTTAGAAAAGTTCATAGCTTTAGTTTTAGAGGCATTTATTTGGAGACCAATTTTAACCGAGAGATGACACAAATTATTTATTGCTTCTTGGGATTGTCTTGGTGTTGAACTTAAGAATGCTACATCATCTGCGAAATCCAGGTCCCCCAGGAATTTTCCATTTGTCCATTTTATACCCAATTGTTCATTGTGGGTATAGTTTCTCATAACCCAATCAATAGCTATTCCAAAAAGTAGTGGTGACATAATACAGCCTTGTTTCACCCCTGTTTCTACTGTAAACCATTCTGTATTCCCTTTATTTGTTCTAACACAACATCTTGCATTGTCATATAGCGCTTTGATTATATTCACATATTTTGTTGGAAAACCATAGATTGTAAGTATCTTCCACAATGATGGGCGGTGTAGACTATCAAAGGCTTTTTGAAAATCGACGAAGGTGATAATAAGTGGCGATTGCCTTTCCACTGATTCTTCTATAATTGTTCTTAGTGTGAATATTTGATCAATACATGATCGTTTCGGCCTGAAACCCGCTTGTTCTTCTCTGATCTTTTCGTCAGCATGCAATTTAAGTCTTTCTAACATCATGCAACATACATAATAATTTTCCAGGTACTGATAATAGAGATATACCACGCCAGTTATTACAGTCTGATAGATCACCTTTCTTCGGTAACTTTACAATAATACTGTCTTTCCATTGTTGTGGTGGTTGTTCTTCTCTCCATACTTCATTTATAATATCTAAAATTCTCAAGAGGTTGTTGTCATTAACTGCTTTAATCATTTCCCCTGAAATTTCGTCAACTCCAGCAGCTTTAAAATTTTTTAATCTTTTAACGGCTTGTTTGATCTCGTCCAGCGTGAATTCATCGCAAGTTATTGGCAAAGTGTTTGTGGATGTTTCATTATTAAAATCAGGTGTTACTGTTGGTGGTGGTCTGTTTAGCACCTCCATGAAGTGCTCAGCCCATCTCTTCATTTGTTCTTTTTCTGTTGGTATTGAATTCCCTAATTTACCTTTAACAGGTGTTTCCATAGCAGTAGGCTGGTGACATAGTTGTTTTGTAATTTGATAAAGGCACCTACTATTACCAGTTCTTGCAGCATTTTCAGCTTCTACGGCCAGTTCATTGATGAAATGTCTTTTATCTCTTCGAGTTTTTGTCTTCACTTCTTTATTTAACAAGTTTATAAGTTAGTTTGCAAGATTCAACTGCATTATGTGTACTTGCCGCTAGTAGTTTAAGTTTTGCTGTTTTCCTTTCTTGTATTTTATCCCAAGTATCTTCTCTCATCCATTTTTTCTTTTTATGTACTAGGTATCCGGTGGTCGCTACAGCTGCTTCTGTCATTGCTGTTCTCAGTTGTTCCCATTTAGTATCGATTGTCTTGGTGGTGATATCGTTGTCAATTTTGCCTAAAGCATCGAAATAGTTGTTCATTTTGACATTATATTCCTTCTTTATATCATTTGATTGCAGTCTGTGTACATCTATTCTTCTATTTTTATTCGGTTGGTATAACTTCTTCAGTTTAATTCTCATTTTAGCTATGCAGAGGTTATGATCGCTTCCGATCTCTGCACCTCTGTATGCTCTGACGTCTTGAACTGATGAGCGAAATTTAGCGCTTATGCAGAAGTGATCTATCTGGTTCTTAGTTCTGCCATCAGGTGAATTCCATGTTATCTTGTGGATATTCTTATGTGGAAAGATGGTGTCTGCCACAACGAGGTTTGATATTTCACAAAGTTCTAGAAGTCTTTCGCCATTTTGATTCATACAGCCTATGCCATGAGTACCGAGATATCTTTGTACTCCATCGTTGTTGTCACCTACTTTGGCGTTAAAATCACCCATGACTGCTATTATGTCATGCTTGGGTATTGTGTTGATGGTACTTAGAAGTGCTTCATAGAAGTCATCTTTTGTGGTATCAAGAGCGTCGTTAGTTGGTGCATAACATTGTACAATTGAGAGCTTGAAAAATCGTGTCTGAAATCTAGCTAATATTAGCCTCTCATTGATAGGTACCCAGCTGATAAGCGATGCTGCTGCTTTCTGTGTCATTAGGATGGCTACTCCCTCTGTGTGACGATTATCATTACTACCAGAGTATATAATTTGCTTTTTTTCTTCTGAAATATATTTTATGCCCTTCCCCGTCCATCTACACTCGCTGACACCCAATAAGTCCAACTTATAATTATCCATTTCTTTAATTACTTCTTCCAATTTTCCGTCTTGATACATAGTTCTTACATTCCAGTATCCAATTTTAGAAATCTCCTTAGCCCCCAAGATATTAGAGTGAGTCATGTTTACTGTCGAGCCTGGTTCTGTTTCGGTAACAATAGCTTGTTTTACGATAGTGAATTGTTAACTCACTGATCAACCCTCCGATCCAACCGACCGATTCAAGAGTTATCTACCCTTCCAAGATGGAGGTGAAATTCGTTTCTCACCTTAGACGCCGAAAGAAAAACATCAGGAATGTGTATATTTCGATGGATATCACCATGTTATGTTAAATTATAGAATAAGAGATACACCAGAGTATCTAGTGGTGTAGATATTTTCCTATTTTCCAGTGTATATTTTTTATAAAATAAAGCCTGGGACATCGGCAGATCGGAGTTGTGCTATATTCATTGCCAGTCAACGAAACTGTTTATTATTTCCATAAATTGTGGTAAGCTTGAAATATTCAATATCTTTTAATGAAAATTGAATGTAAATTGATAATTTATGTCTGTATATATGTGTAGTTCAGTAGCGAACATGATGTAAAGCCTATGGTACTCCAGCCTGAACAGAAGGTGTCGGAGGAAAGTAAAACTGCATGGAATGGCCAAACAGTACACTGACACCTAGATTATTGACTAGAAAGAAATAATGCTGGAATTGCAGAGGCGTAGTAACCATTAGGGAGAGAAATACTGGTATAAAGTATTTCAGATGAAGCTGACAGTTGGCCTAACGCTCTGAACTCAATGTTTGTGATGTATTGTGCTCAATGTAGAAATAGAGTGTAAATTAGTTCTGACGTAGAAGGTACAACCTTCTTGTTTCAGGGACCGTGGTCTTAAAGTTATTGAGCAGCACCTGGTCAGAGCTTTGCTGAAGCCAGAGGCGGACAGCATACTCCTTGGTCCATATAGCAACCAGTGGGGTGGCTCCAGAACTCATTAAAGTAATCGAGCAGAGGAGGCTTTTACTGCAGTCATCACGAAAGATAAGAGAGTGTGGCCATGGAGCTCAACATTATGTACCCCCATCTTAAAATGACATTGTAAAATAAAACTAAGAGGGGAATTTAATTGTTTTAATACCAGGAACTGAGAACATCTCCAATACTAGTTCCAATAGAAACAAACTATTGAAGTCATGATGACAAATACCAACAGAGCTTGAACAAAACAAAACCAGTATTACCTCATATTACCACTACACAACTGACACACATAGGATACTATTAATAATATATGTCACTACAAGATTCATATTGATAAATTCTGTACATATAACTTGTAATTAAAATTGATTGTGATTCCTGGTTCCCTTTGTATTTGAATCAGGACACATATACATTCATGACAGCACTGAATACATATTGTTATTTGAAAAGTTATCAGTGACTCCTTTAAGATATCCTCGTAGAGTGTTTTATGTATGTGAGTGTCACAGTGTTGTCAAGTGTGGTGGAATAAATTAAATTGTTTATCTGTCTGTTGTTGTTATGACTTACACTTCATCATACACATACCCTAGACAAATAACGTAGTCATCACACTATTCCAGAATAATTCTGACTGAGGTATACATATGTGGCAGCAAGTAAGGTTATCTATAATACACTACTCTTATTAGATATAGATACCTTCACAGCTGATCTCAGTCAGTACACTAAGTCCCCTATAAATATTTATAACATCCCACTTCACCACATATATTGGGGTCTCGCTCTCGGGATTTGGAATCTTTCCCTATTACAAATATTGGGGGTAATTCACTTCAGGGAATAATAAGAAGTAAAAGGTATCCTTGGGTGAAAATAAATAAGGTTGAGCTCACAGTGCCTGTGTTGTCCTAAGTTAGTTAGTCATAGATAAAATTGTTTAGTTACATATTTTAGACATTTATCTGTTAGACAATGGCCGACCTGGCAAAATTTCGATCTGCTGCTGTACAGACTGCGAAAGAGTTAGGAATGGACGGACAAATTATGATTGCTTATGTCACGGCTGAATGTGACAAATATATTGAACGGGAAGAAAGAAGATTAGAAAAAGAGGCCGAAAGAAAGTTAGAGGCTGAGACTAAGAGGTTGCAGATTGAGGCTGACAAAGAGGCTAAAGCATTGGAAGCCGAGGAAAGAAGACAGGCTGCAGAAAGAGAAGAGAAGAAATTAGCTGCAGAAAGGGAAGAGAAGAAATTAGCTGCAGAAAGGGAAGCAGAAAAGGAGGAGAAGAGATTACAAAGGGAACATGAGTTACGACTAAGGGAGTTTGAGTTTCAGGGCCATGCTCCTGAAAATGGTGCCAGTCCCTTTGCCTCTGATGCCACTGCTAGCCAAGGAGCCTCAACCTCAGCTATGAATTTTCATTTAGATCATTTTGTTGAGAAAGACGATGATATAGAGAGCTATCTAAATAGGTATGAACTATTAGCTACCACATATGGGTTAGAGAGAGAAAGGTGGAGCTTAAAGTTATCTCAAGGACTTCGTGGGGCAGCTTATGAAGTTTTTGCAAAAATGAGCAGAAGTGATCAGGAAAATTATGACATGCTAAAGCAGGCTCTTTTGTTAAGATATGAAAAGAATGCAGAATTTTATAGGAAAAAATTTAGGAATGCTAAACTACTGTCAGGTGAAACCTATCACCAGTTCTCTGCACGAATAGAGACATACTTGGAGAAATGGACTTCTCTGGGGAAAACCCAAGATCTTAAGGAAATGGTCCTTATAGAGCAATTAAGAGAGTCCATGGCTCCAGACCTGAGAAAGTTTCTCATGGAACAAGGTGCAGAGAGGCTGGGTGAGTTGCTAAATGTTGCTGAAAGGTATCAAGCAGCTCAAGCAGAGGTAACAGGTAATAAAAAGAAACAAGTGGATAACTTTAGGGCACCACAGAACTTTAATAAATTTGATCCTAGGGATCAAAACAAAGGTAAGCACCAGTTTGATAGGCCACGGTATGAAAATAAAAATAAAACCCCACAATTCGATGAAAGGAAATATGATGAAAGAAAATCTTTCAACCAAGGAAAAAGGTGGTGTAAAAATTGTAAGATGAACAATCATGACACTGACCATTGTAGAAGGAAACCTCCTCATTGTGCTGCTATGACATCGGGGAAAAAGGAAAAGAAGGTCAAACCTGAAGAACTACAGGAACCATACCACCCCCCAGTGTGTGAAGATGTCATCTGTAATGGTGTCACTATAAGGTGTTTATATGATACCGGTTTAGATTACGATTCCGTTGTGAGTTCTCACCTGGTGCAGGCCGATCAATACACCACAGAAACAGTGGAGATTCAAACTGCAACCAAGGATGTAGCTACCATGACACTTCCCGTCGCCCGAATAAAAGTGAAAACGCGATATGTGGAAGGAATCATAAAAGCAGCAGTGATAAATGAGCCAATCTACCCTCTGATATTGGGGTGTAGATATGTCTTCTTGGGGAATCCCAAGAGACCTGTGATATTGGCAACAGTGCAGACCAGATCACAGTCTAAAAAAAAGGAGGAGGATAATCCAATAAATACTCACCCAGATGAGATGAGGAAGGCACAGGCTGAGGACAAAACACTCAAGCCATGTTTCAAGAAGTTGCCCAAATCTCATACACCTCCAGGCAAGGGAGAGTTTTATATGAAGAACAAACTGATATATAGGAAGGCTGGATCTGAATCCAATGGTCACGGACAGCTGGTCCTTCCCACTTCATATAGGACTAAAGTGTTGGAACTAGGGCATGCGATTCCCTTCAGTGGTCATATGGGAATCAGCGCAACAGGACAGCGAATAGCTTGTCACTATTTCTGGCCAGGAATAACTGAAGATATCAAACGATATGTAAAATCCTGTCCAGAGTGCCAACGAGTAGCACCTAAACATTGGACTGCACCAGCAACTCTGGGGGAAATGCCCATAGTGGGAACACCCTTTGAGAGAGTTGCCGTGGATCTTGTGGGACCTCTCACCCGAACCAAGAGAAGGAACAGCTACATTCTGACTCTGGTGGACACTTGTTCTATGTGGGGAGAGGCAGTAGCCCTGTCATCGATTGATTCTAAAAATGTGGCAGAGGCATTGCTCACAATTTTCACAAGGTTAGGCTTTCCCAATCAAATCTTGACTGATAATGGCTCTCAGTTCAAGGGGAAACTAACTGAAGAAGTTTTCAGGATCTTCCAGGCCAAACACTTCCATTGTAGTGTGTACCATCCCCAAGGGAACGGCCAAGTGGAAAGATTTAACGGCACGTTGATGTCGATCCTGAGAAAGTTGGCACACGAAAAACCAGATACATGGGACCAGTACCTGCACGCCGCCCTCTTTGCTTATCGGGAGGTACCCCATAGTTCAACCGGTATGGCCCCGGCAACATTATTGTTTGGAAGGCCAATAAAAGGTCCACTCGAAGCTTTGTTAAGAACGTGGACTGATGAAAAGGCAGAGGAAAACATTACATCTTCATACCAATATGTGAATGAGCTGACCACTCGTTTAAAAACTGGCTGGAAACTTGCCAATGAAAATTTGAAACAAGCCAGGAAGAAACATGCTGCCTATTATAACAGGAAGGCGAAAGACAGAGATTTGGCTGTGGGAGAGAAGGTACTGCTTCTTCTCCCCGGGAGTCAGAATAAGTTACAGATTGGATGGCAAGGCCCATATACAGTTTTAGAGAAGGTGTCTAGAACAAATTATAAGATAGATAAGAAGGGGAAAGAAAAAATCTATCATGTGAATCTCCTGAAGAAATATTTGGAAAGAGAACATCAGGAAGAGACACACTTGTTGACCTTGTCCATCGCCATGGAGATGAAAAAGGAACCACTTTCATCATTTGAATATCCATTACACCCCTGTGAGACAGCAGCACAGGTGAAAATCAGTACACATTTAACGAAAACTCAGAAAGAGAGAGTGCAACAGGTTCTAAATAATCATGCAGAGGTGTTAACAGACCGACCAGGGCATACAAACCTATTGGAATATGATATGAAACTGATAGACCCCACACCTGTCTGTATGAAACCATATTCGATTCCGTTTGCTAAGGAGAAAGCTTTGAAGGAAGAGATAGACTATCTGTTGAAGGAAGGAATTATTTCACACAGTGAATCTTCGTATAGTTCCGGTGTTGTGCTCTTAAGGAAGCCCTCTGGAGAACATAGACTCTGTATAGATTACAGGAGACTGAATGCTATTACAGAAGGACAGGTGGATCCATTGCCGGATACAAATCAGCTGTTTGCCAGACTAAATAAAGCTAAATATTTCTCAAAAGTGGATCTGAGTAAAGGATACTATCAGATTCCAGTAAAGCCTGAGGTTAGACCATACCTAGCTTTTAGTACCTCAGAAGGACACTATGAGTTTAATAGATTGCCATTTGGATTGAAGAATGCGCCTAGTGTCTTCTCTAGAATGATGAGAAAATTATTGGACCCTCTGAATAATCCATGTATAACAAATTTCATGGATGATATCCTTATAGCAACAGAAACATTTGAGGAACACATTGACTCTCTGAATATGCTGTTTGATCGACTTGGGGAAGCAAATTTAACAGCCCGACCAACCAAATGTTGCGTTGGATGTAAAGAATTGGAATTTTTGGGACACACAGTTTATCAGGGAAACATGACCCCTGACCCAAAGAATTTAGAGAAACTAAAGAAAGCCCCGAGACCACAAACCAAGAAGGACGTGAGATCCTTTGTCTCATTATGTGGTTTCTACCAGAAGTATATCAAAAACTTTAATTCCATATGTGCACCGTTAACTGATTTGACACGTAAAGGACATCCAGATCGCATTACATGGACACCACAATGTGAAATGGCTTACCAGGAATTGAAGGAAAAGCTCACAAGCAAACCTATTTTGAAATTACCTGACTTAAGTCAAGAATTCATTGTAAGAACGGATGCCAGTAATATTGGGTTAGGTGCAACTCTACTACAGAAATCAGATGCATTGGATGGGGAATTAAGCCCAGTGGCATATGCTAGCAGAAAGTTGAATAAAGCTGAAATCAACTACTCAACTAGCGAAAAAGAATGTCTTGCAGTAATATGGGCAATAAAGAAATTCAATATTTATCTGTATGGGAAGGCATTTAAGTTGCAAACGGATCACAAACCTTTATCGTTTCTAGCACAGGCTAGGCATGAGAACTCTAGGTTACTCCGATGGTCCTTACTTTTGGCTCCATATAATTTTAGCATTGAGTATATATCTGGAAAAAACAAATTTGGGAGCGGATTTTTTAAGCCGCCATCCGTGTGATGAGAATCACCCTAAACCCCAGAAATAATAATAAATTTCTCTATGTGTATATAGAATAAAGGACTGACATATAATGTCTGTTTTAAGAGGGGGGATATCGTGAATTATTCTAATCCATATATATATAAATTATCAGGTAAATATAAAGCCTAACAAATACATTTAATAAAGAAAAGAGCAATGGTAAAAGAACAGTGCTGTCACAATGACTGTACTCGAAATCCCCTTGTTTTCTACTTCGTCGGCAAATTGTAACGCTTTCACGTTGATAGTAAAAGCCTACTGTGTCGCTGCACGCTTTCTTCAATGAAACGTGTACTGTATTTCTTGGAAAAACCTTGAGATACGCAAGCTGATCAATGACCTAGATTTAATATTTCATTCATTCCATACACGGCGTAACTAAAAGACAGATAAAGCAGGAGAGAGAGAGGGGCGAATGAAGGCAGGACAGCATGCAAACACTACACGCGTCGCGCGGTTGATAGTAACGCAAATCCCACGTGTAAGGCCACTAGCAATAGCTTTTTTCATATAGTCAGTGAAAAGAAACACTACTACTACAAGAATCAGGTTTAAAAATATGAAAACTGTTTATTAGAAATATGAAATTCTACTGATTTACATCTAAGCTCCTGACTTTAGTATGACATAACAGTGGAAAAGGCAGGACAGGTGGCGGTTCTAAACAACGAAAAGGAATAAAGAACAAATATACGACTATCTTTGGAAAACACATGTTTTGAACGCAGCCACTTAGCTCTTTTAAATTTGTATATTTGGGTTCCTTAGGGCTTGCTGACAAAGAATATGTAAAACGTTACGCAAATAGTCTAGGAATTACCAAATTATAACCAAAATAAAATAGTGGGGGTGCCTGACAGCATGAAATCATTTCTGCTCATAAAATTTTTTTTTTTTTATAACGTGTTTGAAAAAACATTACGTTACAAAAATAGCCTACCATGTTAACTCCTATTTGATTGGAGCGCAACAAATATAAGACTAAACACGATTGGTCGGGCTATAAATACTATCTTGTGTTGTCAGGGGAAACGTGAAAAGGAGTATTTTTTTTTTGAAAAGATGTGTAGACATGGTTTGATTGGGTAGAGCTGCGAATATACTCAATTCAGAGCGTCTGTTCATTGCCACATCTTGTAATAAACCTACTAAGAAGCAGTGCGTTGAGCACCAGTGTATATTTTTTATAAAATAAAGCCTGGGACATCGGCAGATCGGAGTTGTGCTATATTCATTGCCAGTCAACGAAACTGTTTATTATTTCCATAAATTGTGGTAAGCTTGAAATATTCAATATCTTTTAATGAAAATTGAATGTAAATTGATAATTTATGTCTGTATATATGTGTAGTTCAGTAGCGAACATGATGTAAAGCCTATGGTACTCCAGCCTGAACAGAAGGTGTCGGAGGAAAGTAAAACTGCATGGAATGGCCAAACAGTACACTGACACCTAGATTATTGACTAGAAAGAAATAATGCTGGAATTGCAGAGGCGTAGTAACCATTAGGGAGGGAAATACTGGTATAAAGTATTTCAGATGAAGCTGACAGTTGGCCTAACGCTCTGAACTCAATGTTTGTGATGTATTGTGCTCAATGTAGAAATAGAGTGTAAATTAGTTCTGACGTAGAAGGTACAACCTTCTTGTTTCAGGGACCGTGGTCTTAAAGTTATTGAGCAGCACCTGGTCAGAGCTTTGCTGAAGCCAGAGGCGGACAGCATACTCCTTGGTCCATATAGCAACCAGTGGGGTGGCTCCAGAACTCATTAAAGTAATCGAGCAGAGGAGTCTTTTACTGCAGTCATCACGAAAGATAAGAGAGTGTGGCCATGGAGCTCAACATTATGTACCCCCATCTTAAAATGACATTGTAAAATAAAACTAAGAGGGGAATTTAATTGTTTTAATACCAGGAACTGAGAACATCTCCAATACTAGTTCCAATAGAAACAAACTATTGAAGTCATGATGACAAATACCAACAGAGCTTGAACAAAACAAAACCAGTATTACCTCATATTACTACTACACAACTGACACACATAGGATACTATTAATAATATATGTCACTACAATATTCATATATTGATAAATTCTGTACATATAACTTGTAATTAAAATTGATTGTGATTCCTGGTTCCCTTTGTATTTGAATCAGGACACATATACATTCATGACAGCACTGAATACATATTGTTATTTGAAAAGTTATCAGTGACTCCTTTAAGATATCCTCGTAGAGTGTTTTATGTATGTGAGTGTCACAGTGTTGTCAAGTGTGGTGGAATAAATTAAATTGTTTATCTGTCTGTTGTTGTTATGACTTACACTTCATCATACACATACCCTAGACATATAACGTAGTCATCACACTATTCCAGAATAATTCTGACTGAGGTATACATATGTGGCAGCAAGTAAGGTTATCTATAATACACTACTCTTATTAGATATAGATACCTTCACAGCTGATCTCAGTCAGTACACTAAGTCCCCTATAAATATTTATAACATCCCACTTCACCACATATATTGGGGTCTCGCTCTCGGGATTTTGAATCTTTCCCTATTACAAATATTGGGGGTAATTCACTTCAGGGAATAATAAGAATTAAAAGGTATCCTTGGGTGAAAATAAATAAGGTTGAGCTCACAGTGCCTGTGTTGTCCTAAGTTAGTTAGTCATAGATAAAATTGTTTAGTTACATATTTTAGACATTTATCTGTTAGACAATGGCCGACCTGGCAAAATTTCGATCTGCTGCTGTACAGACTGCGAAAGAGTTAGGAATGGACGGGCAAATTATGATTGCTTATGTCACGGCTGAATGTGACAAATATATTGAACGGGAAGAAAGAAGATTAGAAAAAGAGGCCGAAAGAAAGTTAGAGGCTGAGACTAAGAGGTTGCAGATTGAGGCTGAGGCTAAGAGGTTGCAGATTGAGGCTGACAAAGAGGCTAAAGCATTGGAAGCCGAGGAAAGAAGACAGGCTGCAGAAAAGAAGAGAAGGCTGCAGAAAGAGAAGAGAAGAAATTAGCTGCAGAAAGAGAAGAGAAGAAGATTAGCTGCAGAAAAAGGAAGAAGATTAGCTGCAGAAAGGGAAGCCAGAGAGGAGAGAAGAGATTACAAAGGGAACATGAGTTACGACTAAGGGAGTTTGAGTTTCAGGCCATGCTCCTGAAAATGGTGCCAGTCCCTTTGCCTCTGATGCCACTGCTAGCCAAGGAGCCTCAACCTCAGCTATGAATTTTCATTTAGATCATTTTGTTGAGAAAGACGATGATATAGAGAGCTATCTAAATAGGTATGAACTATTAGCTACCACATATGGGTTAGAGAGAGAAAGGTGGAGCTTAAAGTTATCTCAAGGACTTCGTGGGGCAGCTTATGAAGTTTTTGCAAAAATGAGCAGAAGTGATCAGGAAAATTATGACATGCTAAAGCAGGCTCTTTTGTTAAGATATGAAAAGAATGCAGAATTTTATAGGAAAAAATTTAGGAATGCTAAACTACTGTCAGGTGAAACCTATCACCAGTTCTCTGCACGAATAGAGACATACTTGGAGAAATGGACTTCTCTGGGGAAAACCCAAGATCTTAAGGAAATGGTCCTTATAGAGCAATTAAGAGAGTCCATGGCTCCAGACCTGAGAAAGTTTCTCATGGAACAAGGTGCAGAGAGGCTGGGTGAGTTGCTAAATGTTGCTGAAAGGTATCAAGCAGCTCAAGCAGAGGTAACAGGTAATAAAAAGAAACAAGTGGATAACTTTAGGGCACCACAGAACTTTAATAAATTTGATCCTAGGGATCAAAACAAAGGTAAGCACCAGTTTGATAGGCCACGGTATGAAAATAAAAATAAAACCCCACAATTCGATGAAAGGAAATATGATGAAAGAAAATCTTTCAACCAAGGAAAAAGGTGGTGTAAAAATTGTAAGATGAACAATCATGACACTGACCATTGTAGAAGGAAACCTCCTCATTGTGCTGCTATGACATCGGGGAAAAAGGAAAAGAAGGTCAAACCTGAAGAACTACAGGAACCATACCACCCCCCAGTGTGTGAAGATGTCATCTGTAATGGTGTCACTATAAGGTGTTTATATGATACCGGTTTAGATTACGATTCCGTTGTGAGTTCTCACCTGGTGCAGGCCGATCAATACACCACAGAAACAGTGGAGATTCAAACTGCAACCAAGGATGTAGCTACCATGACACTTCCCGTCGCCCGAATAAAAGTGAAAACGCGATATGTGGAAGGAATCATAAAAGCAGCAGTGATAAATGAGCCAATCTACCCTCTGATATTGGGGTGTAGATATGTCTTCTTGGGGAATCCCAAGAGACCTGTGATATTGGCAACAGTGCAGACCAGATCACAGTCTAAAAAGGAGGAGGATAATCCAATAAATACTCACCCAGATGAGATGAGGAAGGCACAGGCTGAGGACAAAACACTCAAGCCATGTTTCAAGAAGTTGCCCAAATCTCATACACCTCCAGGCAAGGGAGAGTTTTATATGAAGAACAAACTGATATATAGGAAGGCTGGATCTGAATCCAATGGTCACGGACAGCTGGTCCTTCCCACTTCATATAGGACTAAAGTGTTGGAACTAGGGCATGCGATTCCCTTCAGTGGTCATATGGGAATCAGCGCAACAGGACAGCGAATAGCTTGTCACTATTTCTGGCCAGGAATAACTGAAGATATCAAACGATATGTAAAATCCTGTCCAGAGTGCCAACGAGTAGCACCTAAACATTGGACTGCACCAGCAACTCTGGGGGAAATGCCCATAGTGGGAACACCCTTTGAGAGAGTTGCCGTGGATCTTGTGGGACCTCTCACCCGAACCAAGAGAAGGAACAGCTACATTCTGACTCTGGTGGACACTTGTTCTATGTGGGGAGAGGCAGTAGCCCTGTCATCGATTGATTCTAAACATGTGGCAGAGGCATTGCTCACAATTTTCACAAGGTTAGGCTTTCCCAATCAAATCTTGACTGATAATGGCTCTCAGTTCAAGGGGAAACTAACTGAAGAAGTTTTCAGGATCTTCCAGGCCAAACACTTCCATTGTAGTGTGTACCATCCCCAAGGGAACGGCCAAGTGGAAAGATTTAACGGCACGTTGATGTCGATCCTGAGAAAGTTGGCACACGAAAAACCAGATACATGGGACCAGTACCTGCACGCCGCCCTCTTTGCTTATCGGGAGGTACCCCATAGTTCAACCGGTATGGCCCCGGCAACATTATTGTTTGGAAGGCCAATAAAAGGTCCACTCGAAGCTTTGTTAAGAACGTGGACTGATGAAAAGGCAGAGGAAAACATTACATCTTCATACCAATATGTGAATGAGCTGACCACTCGTTTAAAAACTGGCTGGAAACTTGCCAATGAAAATTTGAAACAAGCCAGGAAGAAACATGCTGCCTATTATAACAGGAAGGCGAAAGACAGAGATTTGGCTGTGGGAGAGAAGGTACTGCTTCTTCTCCCCGGGAGTCAGAATAAGTTACAGATTGGATGGCAAGGTCCATATACAGTTTTAGAGAAGGTGTCTAGAACAAATTATAAGATAGATAAGAAGGGGAGAGAAAAAATCTATCATGTGAATCTCCTGAAGAAATATTTGGAAAGAGAACATCAGGAAGAGACACACTTGTTGACCTTGTCCATCGCCATGGAGATGAAAAAGGAACCACTTTCATCATTTGAATATCCATTACACACCTGTGAGACAGCAGCACAGGTGAAAATCAGTACACATTTAACGAAAACTCAGAAAGAGAGAGTGCAACAGGTTCTAAATAATCATGCAGAGGTGTTAACAGACCGACCAGGGCATACAAACCTATTGGAATATGCTATGAAACTGATAGACCCCACACCTGTCTGTATGAAACCATATTCGATTCCGTTTGCTAAGGAGAAAGCTTTGAAGGAAGAGATAGACTATCTGTTGAAGGAAGGAATTATTTCACACAGTGAATCTTCGTATAGTTCCGGTGTTGTACTCTTAAGGAAGCCCTCTGGAGAACATAGACTCTGTATAGATTACAGGAGACTGAATGCTATTACAGAAGGACAGGTGGATCCATTGCCGGATACAAATCAGCTGTTTGCCAGACTAAATAAAGCTAAATATTTCTCAAAAGTGGATCTGAGTAAAGGATACTATCAGATTCCAGTAAAGCCTGAGGTTAGACCATACCTAGCTTTTAGTACCTCAGAAGGACACTATGAGTTTTATAGATTGCCATTTGGATTGAAGAATGCGCCTAGTGTCTTCTCTAGAATGATGAGAAAATTATTGGACCCTCTGAATAATCCATGTATAACAAATTTCATGGATGATATCCTTATAGCAACAGAAACATTTGAGGAACACATTGACTCTCTGAATATGCTGTTTGATCGACTTGGGGAAGCAAATTTAACAGCCCGACCAACCAAATGTTGCGTTGGATGTAAAGAATTGGAATTTTTGGGACACACAGTTTATCAGGGAAACATGACCCCTGACCCAAAGAATTTAGAGAAACTAAAGAAAGCCCCGAGACCACAAACCAAGAAGGACGTGAGATCCTTTGTCTCATTATGTGGTTTCTACCAGAAGTATATCAAAAACTTTAATTCCATATGTGCACCGTTAACTGATTTGACACGTAAAGGACATCCAGATCGCATTACATGGACACCACAATGTGAAATGGCTTACCAGGAATTGAAGGAAAAGCTCACAAGCAAACCTATTTTGAAATTACCTGACTTAAGTCAAGAATTCATTGTAAGAACGGATGCCAGTAATATTGGGTTAGGTGCAACTCTACTACAGAAATCAGATGCATTGGATGGGGAATTAAGCCCAGTGGCATATGCTAGCAGAAAGTTGAATAAAGCTGAAATCAACTACTCAACTAGCGAAAAAGAATGTCTTGCAGTAATATGGGCAATAAAGAAATTCAATATTTATCTGTATGGGAAGGCATTTAAGTTGCAAACGGATCACAAACCTTTATCGTTTCTAGCACAGGCTAGGCATGAGAACTCTAGGTTACTCCGATGGTCCTTACTTTTGGCTCCATATAATTTTAGCATTGAGTATATATCTGGAAAAACAAATTTGGGAGCGGATTTTTTTTAAGCCGCCATCCGTGTGATGAGAATCACCCTAAACCCCAGAAATAATAATAAATTTCTCTATGTGTATATAGAATAAAGGACTGACATATAATGTCTGTTTTAAGAGGGGAGATGTCGTGAATTATTCTAATCCACATATATATAAATTATCAGGTAAATATAAAGCCTAACAAATACATTTAATAAAGAAAAGAGCAATGGTAAAAGAACAGTGCTGTCACAATGACTGTACTCGAAATCCCCTTGTTTTCTACTTCGTCGGCAAATTGTAACGCTTTCACGTTGATAGTAAAAGCCTACTGTGTCGCTGCACGCTTTCTTCAATGAAACGTGTACTGTATTTCTTGGAAAAACCTTGAGATACGCAAGCTGATCAATGACCTAGATTTAATATTTCATTCATTCCATACACGGCGTAACTAAAAGACAGATAAAGCAGGAGAGAGAGAGGGGCGAATGAAGGCAGGACACATGCAACACTACACGCGTCGCGCGATTAATAGTAACGCAAATCCCACGTGTAAGGCCACTAGCAATAACTTTTTTTCATATAGTCAGTGAAAAAGAAACACTACTACTACAAGAATCAGGTTTAAAAATATGAAAACTGTTTATTAGGAAATATGAAATTCTACTGATTTACATCTAAGCTCCTGACTTTAGTATGACATAACAGTGGAAAAGGCAGGACAGGTGGCGGTTCTAAACAACGAAAAGGAATAAAGAACAAATATACGACTATCTTTGGAAAACACATGTTTTGAACGCAGCCACTTAGCTCTTTTAAATTTGTATATTTGGGTTCCTTAGGGCTTGCTGACAAAGAATATGTAAAACGTTACGCAAATAGTCTAGGAATTACCAAATTATAACCAAAATAAAATAGTGGGGGTGCCTGACAGCATGAAATCATTTCTGCTCATAAAATTTTTTTATAACGTGTTTGAAAAAACATTACGTTACAAAAATAGCCTACCATGTTAACTCCTATTTGATTGGAGCGCAACAAATATAAGACTAAACACGATTGGTCGGGCTATAAATACTATCTTGTGTTGTCAGGGGAAACGTGAAAAGGAGTATTTTTTTTGAAAAGATGTGTAGACATGGTTTGATTGGGTAGAGCTGCGAATATACTCAATTCAGAGCGTCTGTTCATTGCCACATCTTGTAATAAACCTACTAAGAAGCAGTGCGTTGAGCACCAGTGTATATTTTTTTTTATAAAATAAAGCCTGGGACATCGGCAGATCGGAGTTGTGCTATATTCATTGCCAGTCAACGAAACTGTTTATTATTTCCATAAATTGTGGTAAGCTTGAAATATTCAATATCTTTTAATGAAAATTGAATGTAAATTGATAATTTATGTCTGTATATATGTGTAGTTCAGTAGCGAACATGATGTAAAGCCTATGGTACTCCAGCCTGAACAGAAGGTGTCGGAGGAAAGTAAAACTGCATGGAATGGCCAAACAGTACACTGACACCTAGATTATTGACTAGAAAGAAATAATGCTGGAATTGCAGAGGCGTAGTAACCATTAGGGAGGGAAATACTGGTATAAAGTATTTCAGATGAAGCTGACAGTTGGCCTAACGCTCTGAACTCAATGTTTGTGATGTATTGTGCTCAATGTAGAAATAGAGTGTAAATTAGTTCTGACGTAGAAGGTACAACCTTCTTGTTTCAGGGACCGTGGTCTTAAAGTTATTGAGCAGCACCTGGTCAGAGCTTTGCTGAAGCCAGAGGCGGACAGCATACTCCTTGGTCCATATAGCAACCAGTGGGGTGGCTCCAGAACTCATTAAAGTAATCGAGCAGAGGAGGCTTTTACTGCAGTCATCACGAAAGATAAGAGAGTGTGGCCATGGAGCTCAACATTATGTACCCCCATCTTAAAATGACATTGTAAAATAAAACTAAGAGGGGAATTTAATTGTTTTCATACCAGGAACTGAGAACATCTCCAATACTAGTTCCAATAGAAACAAACTATTGACGTCATGATGACAAATACCAACAGAGCTTGAACAAAACAAAATCAGTATTACCTCATATTACCACTACACAATTGACACACATAGGATACTATTAATAATATATGTCACTACAAGATTCATATTGATAAATTCTGTACATATAACTTGTAATTAAAATTGATTGTGATTCCTGGTTCCCTTTGTATTTGAATCAGGACACATATACATTCATGACAGCACTGAATACATATTGTTATTTGAAAAGTTATCAGTGACTCCTTTAAGATATCCTCGTAGAGTGTTTTATGTATGTGAGTGTCACAGTGTTGTCAAGTGTGGTGGAATAAATTAAATTGTTTATCTGTCTGTTGTTGTTATGACTTACACTTCATCATACACATACCCTAGACAAATAACGTAGTCATCACACTATTCCAGAATAATTCTGACTGAGGTATACATATGTGGCAGCAAGTAAGGTTATCTATAATACACTACTCTTATTAGATATAGATACCTTCACAGCTGATCTCAGTCAGTACACTAAGTCCCCTATAAATATTTATAACATCCCACTTCACCACATGGCCGTTCGAAAGGTTATCAACTGAACATGCATCACAGCTTATTAAATCATGGATTGATAATGACAGCGATGAGGTCTCGAGCCCGGATAGTTCAGATGACGCTGAATTTAGCGATACATTAGCAGATTCTGAGGACAAGGGGGCGTGTCCCTTGGGTAGGCCTAGTTATAGAACTGGTAGGAGATTGCTAAAAAGGAAAGGTAGATGCCATAAAGACGAAAGAGAAAATAGATCTAGGTCACAGCTGAGATCGGTAATCCCTGAATCTGGCAATTCTGCTTCAGAACAACAATATCATTGAACAGGAGGTTGAATAGAATGAAGTTGATAAGGGTTCAACTCAGAATGCATTTCGCTTTGCTCCACCTCAGGGCAGGACTCCTGGTGTGAATCCAGATATTGTCCCCGAAGACTCACCAGCACTTTCTTGCCTCAAAGCCCTTTTACAGAGGAAATATTGGAACAACTTCTTGTGTCTGTCAATGATTATGCTGATCACCTCTGTCAGTCAAAAGCTGCAACAGCGAGCACTAGTTATGTTTATCGCAACTGGCATCCAATAACACTAAATGAACTTTACATGTTTCTTTCTGTTATCATAGCCATGGGCATTTTAAAAAAACCACAAATGAGTGATTACTGGAATCAGAAACCTTACATACAGACTCCTTGGTTCAGGCAGATATTTACAAGGGACAGGTTTCAAGCATTGTATCACATAATGTGCCATGTAAGTGATGTTGACGCGCAGGGAAAAGCAAAAATTGAGCTTTTTCTGCAGAAACTCCTAACACGATTTCAGGAGGCATTTTATCCCAACAAAGAGCTGTCTTTAGATGAAATGGTGATAGGGTGGAAAGGCAGGTGAGCACATAAAATGTTCGATGCCTCAAAGCCTAAGAAATATCATGTCAAGACCTTCGGCATTTGTGTCAGTAGTACTGGTTACGTTGTCAATTTGTTGATTTACTTCGGTGCCAATACATCATACAGTACTGAGCTAGATGTGAAGAGCCAACAAGCTATCAAAGTATTTAATACACTGCTAAAATCTTGTGGAAAAGGCCATCATATTTATGCAGATCATTACTACACAAGTTTTGCATTGCTGCAATATCTTACCGACAACAATCAGTATTTTGCTGGAATTGTAGATATAAATTGTAAAAATTTTCCAAAGGCGCTGAAGACTACATAACTGATGCATATCCAGATGAAATGGTTTCTCGATCTAGAACGTAAATTTCTTTTTGTAATGTTTAAAGATAAAAAGGCAAAAAAGTCATTCATTCTAGTGTCAAGTTCTGCAACTGTGGAAACCAAAGAAATCACAAATCGTTTCGGCGAAAGAAAGCACAAACCCGCTATGATTGATGACTACAACCAACAAATGAATGGATGTGACAAGGTTGACCAGTGTGTTACAACCTATAGAACCTTCAACAGAAGAACCAGAAAGTGGTGGGAAATAATTTTCTTTTGGATCTTTGAAGTTTCCGAGTTGAATGCTTTTGAGTTGTTTGCCTGCCATCACCGGTGTCAATACCTTGTCGAGGTTTGGCGGCTTGCGTACCCTGATTACCCCCAGAGCTATGCCAGTGGGAGTTTTACTCCTGGAAGGTTCTACCAAGCTGGACAGGTTTGCGCGGGCATGGGTCAGACGAAAGCAGACACCCTGGTCCTCCAGGTTGGGGGTTTTAGCATAGGGCTGACACCCCTGTTTATGTAAAAAAAATTGAAGTTACGGAAACAACAACGAATGAACAAACTTTGCTGTGGGACGGACATCCGGAGTCTGAGGCTCGTATGACTGTCAGTGGTGAAAGCCAAAAGGAAGCCACTGACATGAGAATGGACGTCCTGACCGCAAAACATGATACAAGAATATGATTTTGGAATGTTAGGACAATGAATGAGACGGGTAAACTAAAACAGGTCACGGCAGAAATGAGAAACTATAGGTTACACATTCTAGGGATAAGCGAGAGCAGATGGACAAAGGCAGGAAAAGTTAAAACAGCAACAGGAGAAACGGTACTTTACTCTGGAAGAGAGGATGGACAGCACAATGAAGGTGTAGCCATTATTCTACAGAAAGGAATAGAAAGGACATTACTGGAATGGAAACCCATCAACAACAGACTGATAAGGTTAAGATTGAGAGGTAGATTCACCAATACTACAATAATACAATGCTACGCACCAACGAATGACAGCGATGAAGAGGTCAAGGATGAGTTATATCAACAACTGCAGAAAGAAATGGAAGACACACCTAGATATGATCTTATTATAGTAATGGGAGACCTCAATGCGAAAGTTGGTACAAACGGTACATATCTATCTATCTTCCCTTTCAGTCATTACTGACCATAGGAGCGTACCTCCCGAAGTAACTTTCGGTGGCACGAGGTTGGGCAATTGTAGATCGAGCTGTTGCCCATGCAGCAAAACCCGGCCTGGGCGTCAGAGGAACGGTCTGGCCGCTACAGTCTGACACCAGTAGCAACCGCCTGTCAATAGTAAGATACGGAACTTGCCGTCATGTATTAGCTGTATTCTTCTTCTTCTTCTTTGATCCATAACCGCCAACCGTCAAAGCAGTCAGCGGCCATCACGCCTGGTGGCGTCTTGTAGGGCAGCAACAAATTGATTCCACCTTGCTCGGTCGGCGGCCATCCTTCGTACAGTGCCCCAACTGTGGTTCCATGCCAGTGGCTTCCTTTCGGCTTTCACCACTGTCAGTCATACGAGCCTGAGACTCCGGATGTCCGTCCCGCATCAAAGTATTTCCATTTATTGCTGTTTCCGTAACGTGTGTGATTTTTTACACAGACAGGGGTGTCGGCCCTGTGCTAAAACCCCCAACCTGGAGGACCAGGGTACCAGCTTTTGTCTGACCCCTACCCACGCAGACCAGTCCAGCATGGTTGAACCTACCAGGAGTAAAACTCCCACTGGCATAGCTCTGGGGATTGTCAGGGTACACAAGCTGCCATACCGCTACAAGGTATAGGTACCATTGATGGCAGATTAGCTGTATTAGCTCTATGTATTAGCTCTAGAATTTCCACAGTTATCCAAGTAGGATCGTGTCATCTAAGGAACCTCGACTGATTTAATTAGCCATTCGCGGTTTCACTGTGAAACAGTGTGAACTTAGACATGCATTGCTTAATCTTTGAGACAAGCTTATGACTACTGGCAGGATCAACCAGATAACTGTCCGAACTTCTTCGACCATTTCGTCTCTCGCGCGGGGAGGGAGACAGCGCTCTGTGCAGAGCGGATCCCGGCGGCACCGGCGATTTTATTCCTGCGAGAACCACTGGCCGCCTGCCGACAAGACGTTCCCCTAGTCAGACAGGACGGGCCGAAAGCAACACCAGCTTACTGACTGCCGGCCCACGACTCGTTGCGAGAGCGGGGCCGTTTTCGAGACTTTTTTCGAGCCACGATACGGAGATGCGACTGCTTGCTGACATCACGACCGGAGGGCTGCGATTTACGGACACAGGAGCCAAACTACTGCCTCGCTAACCGATGAACTGGGAGGGCCCGGTCGTACCGGGATCTCCACACGCAGTCTCTCGAGATAGCGACCGCCAGCGCTCTTGAGGAGGGGAAACGAAACGAAAATTTGTTTGACGAAATGTGGCAGCGAAACAGCAAACGAGAATGGGGATAAATTAATAAGTTTCTGTAGTATTAACAACCTGGTCATTGGAGGACCAGCAGGTGGGCTTGAACATCAATTTAAAGAAGTCAGAGGTCATGACGATCAATGTGAGCAGCCCTGAGCCCATATCAGTAAAGAATCAGCAACTGGTAGAGACAGACACCTTCACATACCTAGGATGCATAGTAACACCAGACGGCGGGGCAGGCAAAGACATCAACATCAGAATGAATAAGGCAAGAACAGCCTTTTTTAGCCTAAACAACATCTGGAAGTCCTCTCAATACAGCACAAGCACAAAATTAAGATAATATCAGAGCTGTGTGCTTTCTGTGCTTCTCTATGGTGTGGAATGCTGGAGAGTTACAGAGAAGGAAATGTCGAAATGGTCCTCTTTACACACAACTTGCCTAAGAAAAATTGACCGAATCTTTTAGCCGAATACCATCACCAACCAAGATCTGCTTACTCGGAGCAAGCAAGAGGACATGCACACCATCATAGGTGGCAGACGCTGGAGCTGGGTTGGCCATGTCCTCAGAAGAGACCCCGATGCCATCACAAGAACAGCTATGCTTTGGACCCCTGAAGGAAAACGAAAGAGAGGCCGAGCAAAAACAACTTGGCGGAGGACTGTGGGGGCTGAGATGCAAAGAATTAACCATAGTTGGGGCACTGTACGAAGGATGGCCACCGACCGAGCAAAGTGGTATCAATTTGTTGTTGCCCTATAAGACGCCACTAGGAGTGATGGCCACTGACTGCTTTGACGGTCGGCGGCTAAGGATCAAAGAAAAGAAAGAAGAAGAGTTGTTTGCACTCAGCAGATCAAGTAATACAGTATAAAGAAGCAGACCCTACTGCAGTTCAAGAATGAGTTAATTACAGAACTTAGTCCTATTGCTTCTGATATTATTCAGAACATCCCACACAGAGTACCTCATGCAAATCAACACAACAGTCCGTTGAACCATCTGTGTGGAACCAGACACATTGTAAAAAAACTGACATCTCTGCGCTGGTGCGTCATTTGTAGCACCCCTCAAGTTAGAGTGAGAACATGTTTTTATTGTGATGGGTGCACAAATCATCCATACCTTCACCCAGATGACTGCTTTGCCAAATACCATGAGGCAAAGTAGTTTAATTTTAAGAATGAAGGGAAAATTTACATTGTATATAGTATACTTTCAGATTTGGAGTGCATCTTCAAAATGTGACAACAAATTTTAAATTGTAATAAAAATAGTATTTATGAAAAGAAGCAGCTGAAACTTTTCTACATTATGTGAATGTGCTTTCAAATGGAAGTAGTTTTAGGAGTTTCTGGCTTCAAATTGGATTATTTTTGTGGGTAAGTACAACTCTTTTTCAAATTTTTAAATATTTAAACTTTCTTGCACTCTGTACTGTATAGGCTGCATGCATGTTTAAAATCATTCTTCTTCTTCTGTGTTCGTCCTGAGAAGGACGTTGGTTGCGTTGTGTTGCCGTTTACAGGAAAGCTGCGATATCTGCGACTTTCGGCCTGACACATCCGACTTCGGCATGGCATTTTTTAGGACCGGGTTTGCCTTCCCACTTCGATCCCTACTTACTCAGCCAGATTGCAGTGGTGCAGCCTGTTTCCAGGACCACCACTTGGAGGTGGAGTAGAGTCTTGGTCAGCTCTGGTTCGCTGACCCTGACGCAAGAAGTCAGCTATGGGTCGCTGTCTGCATTCCTCACTTTTGACGCGTCTTAGGTCCCTAAAATCATTCAACATTTCAGTTAGATGCATGTCAAAAGGCTTTCTTTTCTCCACATTTTAATATATAACATTTTATGTTATCATTACAAATAAATTATTTAATGCAAGTTCAGTAATGGTAGTCATGTCTGTAAATATAGGATTAAAATATTTGTGCGCTCTGTCTAAATTACCAACTAATTTTAAATTGTTATCAAAACTTTCTTTGTGCTCAGAAACAACTGCAACTTTCCCACATTATGTGAAAATGGATGTCGTTTAAAATAAAAGTAGCTTTAGGAGTTGAAGTTTACCAGAATTAATTACACATATTGATAACTACAATTTGATTGTAAATTTTTTAAATTTTTCTGCACTCATTACTGTATATGGTGAATGCATGTTTAAAACCACTGAACAATTTAGTTAAATGCGTGATATAGGGGTTTCATTTCTTCACATTTTGATATATAACACTTTATGTTATCTTTATAAATAAATTTTTAATGCAAAATCTGTAAATGTAGTCCTGTCTAAAAATGTACTATCTGAAATTAGTTCGTAAAAACGTGGTTTTTGAGCTCGTATACTAAGAGTTAATGTGTCACAATCTCGGCTTCCTCTGTAAGTTTTTTTCAATAAACTCTCTTTTATCTTGCATGACACTCTTTCTCACTTTTCTGTTTAGCTCCCAATACAGTGTGAGCAGTTATGTTTTCTGTTCTGCTTCTTTACAGCTGTTTACATGTTGTTTGATGTCTCTCTTCTCTTATGAGGTTCCATGTGTTTTCTGTGAGCCATTCCTGTTGTCTATCTCTTTTGCAAAGAACGTCTTCATATGTCTTCCTGTATGCTTCCTGAATTGTGCATCAATGATTACCTATACTTTCCTCTTTCACGGTTCTTCAATGCTTCAAATCTATTCCTAGGTCAGCTCCTCTCTTTACTCTAACATCTTGTAGGGTTTGCATTTAAATCTCCCATTACTATCTTAATGTCTCTCCTGTGTGTTTTGTCCAGAGTTCCTAGGAGTTCATCATAGAAACATTGTTTCTTATCATCATCTGCATTGTTTGTATGGGGCATAACACTGAACGAAGGGGATTTTTCTTCCTTTTCCCTTTAATCTTGCCGTTATTTTCCTTGGTGATATTCATTCCCATTCTATTAATGCTTTTCTGGCTTCCTGTGACATCATAATAGCAACCTCTTCTGTATAAGTGTATGGTCTTTATCCTCGGGACCAGAAGACGCAGCAATAGAGACCGCAGTCAGCGACTCATAGCTTGACTGCCTGCGTCAGGACCAGCGAACCAGAGCTGGTCAAGACCGTGCTCCACCTCCACGTGGTGGTCCTGGAAACAGTCTGCAGCAGTGCAGGCTGGCTGAGCGAGCACGGATCGAAGAGGGAAGGCAAACCCGGTCCTAAAAAACGCCGTGCAGAAGTCGGATGTGTCGACCGAAAGGTGCAGATATCACAGCTTAGGCGTAAACAGACACAACGCAACCACCGTCCTTTTCAGGACGAACGAGGAAGAAGAAAGAAAAATATATAACATTTTCCCCTGTATTGGTCATAAATGCACCAGTTCCATTTATTCTCGTTTCTCCTAGTCCTATAAGTTTTATTACATATCGTCTCATCTCTCCAACTACCTGTGCTGTCCTTCCTCCTGCATTGTCCGTATGTTCCATGTGCCTAATCGAGTTATTGCATTCGTCGTTAGAAGAGGTGTCACCAGCCTGACTTCCATTGACTAGCTTTCATCAGGTCTCTGCGTCATACGTCCCTCTTGCGAGGGTTCTTCTTAACTCTGGCTTTTGTTTCTTTCTTCAACTGTTTCCGTTTCTGTGACAATTTTTTTTTCCGGCAGGGTTGTGAGCCCCGTTCTCCAACCTCCTTTAACATGGAGGAAAGGAGGTGTGCCCACTTTGCCTCTTCCATTTTAACCTGCTCAGCATGAGTGAACCTACCAGGAGCAAAGTCTCCTGCTGATATAGCTCAAAATATAATCAAGGCACTCAAGCCGACTCAACTCTGATAACTCAACTTATTATTTGTAAAATGGTACTGTGAGATTCTTTCGTAAAATTTAACATAACATATATTTTTGTGGCATTTCTGTATGGTGCAGAAACATGGACGATGAATAAGCATTTGGAAGAAAGAATTGAGGCTCTTGAAATGTGGATATATAGAAGAATGGGGCGTATCTCATGGAAAGAGATGAAAACAAATAAGGAGGTCCTAGAAAATCTAGGTATGAAAAGAGAACTAATGAGAGAGGTCAAAGTTCGGCAGCTAAAATACTTTGGCCACATAAAAAGGCATAACACCTTGCAGAAGATCATAACAGAAGGGAGAGTTGAAGGTAAACGTGCAAGGGGAAGACAGCGCTATAAGTGGGAAGATAACATCAAGAGATGGACGGGAAAGAGTCTATCAGAGTGTACCACCAAGACAAGAGACAGAAGACGTTGGAGATCCATTATAGCCAACCTCCGTTGTGGAGATGGCAACTGATGATGATATTTTTGTGTAAACCATTATATGGTGTATTCTGTCTGGTATCACGGCACACCAGGCACAGCACACCAGGCACAGCACACCAGGCAGACATCGGCGGCACACTGGTAGCTGGAGCACTGTCCTAAGACAAACACTGAACAAACACAACGAAGGCTCCCGTAAGGGGAGGTCACTCTATACTTTAATACTACCAGGCAGTTTAATCGGACTGGTTTTCTTGTTCGGTGGCTGTCAACTTTAGTTCAAGAGCGGAGTGAGGATTACTCATGTACAGCTGAATTAAGGGTGGCAATATCTGGTTTGTACTTCGGTAACTCTGCCGTGAGAAGCAAGCGCTGTAACCATTTTGCCAGCTCGACTGTTTACATTTGAACGAGATACGCGCCTGCTGGTCATCTTCTCAATATGCTACTTAAATTGAATTCATAGACACAGTAAAAATAGGTTAGAGTTTTTCACCTAATGACTTGTGTGACTTATTTGGATGGTGGTGAAGACAACATCCCACTATTACCCATTTTATCCCACCCCCTGTTTTATGGTCTTAGTGACTTCTACTTTTCCAGACTGAAATGTATAATATTTTCAGTTATCCCCACTTAATCCTTCATCATCTTCTACCCCAGTAGAGTGTTTTTTTTTTTTTTTAAGGATTTCAAACTTTGTTGTATATTTATATAAACTATATCTTTTTTCTTTCCAGCCTCCAAGAAATATTCAAACACAGTTCCTATTTATGGATGAAAAATTTAAACTGGAGTGGGATTGTAGAGTGAGTTTATTTTTATTATGTTTTTTTTTTCTGTTGTTAATACTGACATAGTAAATCGTCCTACTGTTGATCCATACTTGTTTTTTTTCCATGTTTTTTTTTTGGGGGGGGGGGGGGGGGGGGGGGGGAGGAATCTCGTTGCTAAAAAATGTGGAATAGATAACATTTTTCTAGTGATTCTCAGAAAAATCTTGTATTTTTTTTTTTTTGTAGAATGTAACTCTTTATCTTCTGATTCCCCCCTCCCCCCCAGCAGAATGAAAGGAATGTCAACAATGACATCTCTAGTCCGGCTGTCAGGGTGAAACAAGATCAAGATAATGAGGTTAAAATTTTATTTCATATGTTAGATATTCATTTAATGGAGCTTAATTTAAGTAGATAATATTTGCAAGTTGTCTGATGTGCATACACTTTTGATCTCAATTTGATGTGTACATTAGGTTTACTGTCATAATGCAGTGCACGATATCCTGCTATGGCCCATTACTCTTTCTTCTTAGACTTCAAGACATATTGAGACTACAGCTGCAATCAGTGGTGAAAAAAATAAAACTGGAAATTACTTTATAAGTATTTTATTTGTTAACTCTTTCATTCCAGAGTTATTTTGCACGCTGTGCCAGACTTTTTTTGTGGGCAGAATTTTATAGAGTGAAGTGTTCATCTTTCAGTCTAAATTTGTTTGTGAATTTTCCTTTGAACATGTACTTATTATATACCAAACTGTAGGGAAATTGATAGAGAATTCAAATATATAATGTCTTTGGTAGTATTAACACAAGTATGTTCGGTATACTTAAAACATTTTGCATGTAAAATTGAAAAACGCTAAAAAGTTGACTGTAGAATACGATCTAACCAAAGACAAATTACTGTTGTAGACAATAAAACTTTCTTTTTAGTCTTCAAACATCAAGTTAATCCACATACAAGTAAAAGAAAACATGCTTATGGCCACAATTAGTACATTTAGTGTTATTCACACCAGTTTTTCCGTGGTCCGTTGTAAGAAAAAAATAAATTATGCAATCGTGCATTACGTAATTTTCAAACAAATAAAGAAGAATAACATCATATAAAAACTTTTTTACTCTTGTTTAATGTTTTAATTGTATCCCTAGCTTCATCTTCTACCTAGGACTAGTGATTAGATGTTATGGTAGGTCTAGTTTTGTTGCTTTTTGATCGGCCAGAATACGACTACGCCCACTCATTAACTAAACCTAGTGTGTCTAGCTTTTCTGCACAGATTCCGTATTTGGACAACAAACTGTGACTACCAAACAATCATCATCAATGTCAACAATGTTTCAAAGTAGTTTGACACAATTATTTGCTTAGGAGACTTAGAAAATGTAAATATAAAGCGTGACACATTTCTCTAGCAATAACGATGAAAAACGCAAACACGCAAATCTTCACAAAAATTGTGATAATAACATCAAAACAGGCACACATGCTGATTAACTACAGTCAAATTGGTTGTTTAAATAGTAGCGGAAGTCATTCTACGAATTTCAATATATGAACTGCATTAAACGGACGATTTTTAAGGTTTACGCGTGATAAACTAAAAACCACGCTGTGAGCGTTGCTGTGGCACGGCGTGTTGAATTTTGCAATGCTCAGAGCGTTGCTGTGGAGTCAAAGAGTTAATTATTGTAGTACTTGTTCATTGTAGCACTGGAGAACCACACATTCTTACTGTCATTGAAAATGATGTAATGTACAGTTTGTTTCTCATTTTCTAGAATTATACTTTGCTGGCCCTGTTTTATGAATTAGCTTATACATGATGGTAATATAGTTCCCAAGTGTTTGAATGTTTCTACATGTTTCAGATTGGTACCATTTATATTTATTTGACATTCTGTCTCATACCAGCAATAAAGTATTATCATTATCAGAAGTAAAAATGTATTCAGCCAGACTGAATTAACAGTAATAGATACAGTTTTTTAATTTCAACTACAAAGCTCTACAGTTTCTGTATTGTCATAACAAACATTGTGGCATATTATGGTCAAAGTGAGGTAACTGTTGTTTGAACATAAAAAACAGTTTGTTTGAAAGGCAAACATTATCACCACTAAACCACCAAAGCACATTGATATATATATAAATAAAAAATAAAATGGTATGAAATCAGTTTTACAAGTAAACGGTACACATGAAACAAGGGACGTTTCGGGTTTTACCCTTCGTCAGCCACAGTTACGGACAAGGATAAGAACTACATATAGGTGCTACAAAACAAAATCAACGATGATGAGGAAATCACCA
Organism: Oreohelix idahoensis; assembly: GCA_024509875.1. NCBI lineage: Eukaryota > Metazoa > Mollusca > Gastropoda > Stylommatophora > Oreohelicidae > Oreohelix > Oreohelix idahoensis. The sequence continues at coordinate 116,957 of JAMPIV010001075.1, forward strand.
AATGAGCGATACAAGCAGATGAAATGATGGTGATGAGCGAAACGATAACAGTAATAACTCAAGAAAATCGTAAAACCAGAAAGACAGGTCAAAACAGGAAAGTAAATAATTGACGAAGCGAAGACAGAAATGAACAACACTATTAAAAAAAGTAAAAAATCACTTAGCTGGATCCCAGAAAGAAACATTCAAGATGGCTGAAAAAATGAGGTGTCATGCGGAAGTGACGTATGAGCTAGTGACAGCTGAGAAAAGATAATTGAGGAAACGAAACGAACCAAAGCAAAAACAAGGATAGAAAGGAAAATGATGACAGAAGAAATAAAGTATGAAACAGAGACAGAAGCCACCAGAATTATGCAAAATGATGCTGGATATTCAAGCCCGCAGGAGATAAAATGCCCATTTGAAAAATGAGACAATTCTCCAACGAGAAGCAAGTTCGGTCGTCGCCAGCACATGACAGGAAGGCAGTGACATGAATGTCAGAGTTACCTGAATGGTCAGGGCTATTGAAGTGAAGGGCCACCGGTAAATGTTTGTCATGATAGATGTCTTTCAAGTGCTCATGAAACCTGTCTGCCAGACGTCTGCCAGTTTAACCAATATAGGTCATGTCACACTTCTTGCAGATGATAGCATAAATCAGGTTTCTGGATTCGCACGTGAAAGACTCCCCAATGGTAAATTTATTGTTAGGAAAGGAGACTGACTGCGTTTGGAGTACAAAAGGACAGGTCTTACATATGCGGCGTTGGCACGGTTAGGACCAAAGTAAGAAGGACTAGTTTGTCTCAAGTGACTATGCACAAGAATATCCCTAAAATTCTTATCCCTGCAATATGTCACCAAAGGGGTATCACAAAACAACTCACTGGTATAAGGATCGGAGTGGAGAATAGGCAGATGATGAAACATAATTTTTCTCACTGCCAAACAGTGAGGGTGAAAAGTTAAGACAAGTTTGAGTCTGTCAGATGTAGTAGTAGGTTTAGCAGTAAGTGCAACCTGACGAGTAACATGACTAATGCAATTAAGGGCATCAGATAAAACTCTTTCAGGATAGTGATGTCGGTGAAAAAATTGAGCATTTCTTGAGCTCGTTCACGGAAATCATCTTCATCCTGACATATCCGACGTAAGCACAGAAGTTGAGAGTAGGGAATGGAATCTTTACAGCTGAGAGGGTGAGAAGAGGTGTAAAGAAGGAAACCATGAGCATCAGTAGGTTTATAAAAGACAGAGGTAGTAAGGCCAGTAGGAGTAATATTGACAGTAAGGTCAAGAAAGTTAACAAGTGGTAGAAATCTGAGAAGTGAATTTGATGGCAGGATGGAAATTGCCAACATAGTCAATGAATCTACAGAGGTTAACTTCAGACATGTCTGTGATTCCAATACCGTCATCGATATAACGACGGTAAAACTCAGGTAATGGTCCATCGTAACTTTGAAGCACCAAATGTTCAAAGTGACCCATGAAGAGGCAAGCATAACTCGGGCCCATTTTGGTACCCATAGCAACGCCACTAATTTGATTAAAGAACTGGCCATTGAATTCAAAAGAGTTGAGAGTGAGAACCAATTCCGCAAGGCAAAGAAGAGAATTTGTGCTAAACGTAAGGTCAGTGCGTCTGTCGAGAAAAAAATTGTAGTGCTTTAAGGCTATCAGAGTGTGGAATGGAAGTATAAAGCGAACAAACATCCAGAAGGAAAAGACGGTAAGTATGGTCAGGTGTGAATTGGATGGAATCAAAAGTAGTGATAGCATGGGTGGTGTCCTTCAAAAAAAGAAGGTAGATTGGCCACTAAGGGTTGCAAAATACCATCCAGGAAATCAGAGATATGTTCAGTGGGACAAGAGCAGGCTGAGACAATGGGTCGACCCGGATTGTCAATTTTGTGAACCTTAGGAAGCATGTAGAAGGAAGGTTTACCTAGACTACTATCAGGAATATGGAGAGACATGGCACTAGAAGGAAGGAGGTTATCTTGGATGAGATCACGAATAGTAGCATGAACAGTAAGATTATGGCGGACTGTGGCATCACTAGAGCTAGGTGAGTAAAAGGTGGAGTTGCTGAGCTGTGAGACTCCTTCTTGAATGTACAAGTCCTTTATCGGCAGGTTTGATGATAATGTCATCCCGCTTTTTAAGGGATGACAATGACCGCCACTCAGAAGTAGTCAGGTTAGATTGACGTAGACGGGGTAGAGAAAGTTGATTAATGTCATGCAAAGTGTTAGCAATGTATAAATCGAGAGCCGCAGAGGCACCTGGAGCAGGAGTCCAGTCTGATTTAGGTTTGTCAAAATGACGAAAGATATCCCCTTACTGGCTGTGGTGGATTTTGATGTTATTAAGTGTGGTTGCTGTTTACTTAGTGTACTGAATGAGGTCAGCTGTGAAGGTCCCTGAGGATAACAGTTTATGTGAATTTACAGAGTACCTTGCTGCTACCACCTACAACCTCAATCAGACTTATTCTTGACTAGTATGTCTGATAGCTACATCTACTGTCTAGGGTAATGAAAATGTGATGTGCTGGTAATTAAGTACACAAACACACACACACAAACACTAATATTAATCTCTATGATCAAGTCAATTGTCACTGTGTTTTAAATTTAGTAATTACAATTTTTTCAAATTTATTTTGTCCTGAACCTAGTTTTTCTTCTGGTCAGGACTTTTAAATCAATATGAATCAATTTCAATAGAATTACATATAATCGAGTAAACACATGAAAGACTTGTACATATACATAATTTAAATTTGCTAATATGGGTACTAAAACTAAAGTCTTTAGGAACTAGTGTTGGATGTCGGGTCGGGGTATTTTCATCATACCCAGTCCTTTATTTAACAGTATTCATTTGCTCCTTAACAGGATTGATGGTGGAAAAAGTTATTAGTTATACAATGGAGTTTATATTGTATTATATTCGTTGATGAATCTCAGCAGGCCAGTTCTTTAATACTTATCTGGCCTGTGACGATTGAAGATAGTTGTTCCTTAGGCCCACTCCTCACATGCGCTGAGGTAGTATGGTAGGCATCTCATTTCATACAGTGTTTTACTCTTCAGAATATCTGGCACTAGCACAGTACCAGACAAAGAAACTCTGAAACCACAAAATTAGGCTAGGTCTTAACATAATACGTAATCCACCATGTTTACAAGCATTAATACATTGAATTAAAAGACAGGGTCAGATCTCTCTGACCGACCCAGCACATCTACATCAAGGCTGTTATCAAGTAGCACTAGTTTCACATTCCTCGCCTCTATGGACTGCACTGCATCTGAAATATTTTCATTAATCTCTTTTTTCCATATAATAAGGTGGGTGATATGTTTCCACCTGACCACCTGAAAAGAAACATCTGTATTCTACATTTCTGATAGTTTATCCTATTATAATTCATCCTCTAGGTCCTGTAACAGTCGGCTGGGGACCTAGAATAAGTACTTACTTGTCGTAATCATTTTTCATTATATGGCAGTATCACTCACTCAGAATTGTTAAATAAAAAGGTTAATAATTTCGATCTTACCACAATTCAAAATGAAAACACACAGATACGTTGAAATAGCACAAACTCAGCTGAGCTGCTGGCTGGACTATGGCGTCCAATTTTCCAATAATCTTAACTGTGTTGACCAATCAGATAGGAAAGCCAAGCTTTTTAACCTTTAGCACGCTGCATAAAATTTCAGAAAACTTGCCCTACAGCTGCATTCTTTTTCACAACCCCCCGTTTTTATAGTGGGCGACTTGTAATGTCTATAGTTTTTGTGTTTCTTGGTCAATTGCTATCATTTTTGGAATTTATGTAAATAAATGAATGGTGAATCTGATGATATAAAATTTGTTTGTGTACATGTTAGATGTGATAGGAAGAGAGGAAAGGAAAGATGAAAAAAACGAAAAAAATTTAAAAAAAATTAAAAAAATTTTTTTTTTTTATTTTAAAATTAAAAAAAAAAATTAAAAAAATGACCAACGAACGAAGCGTCCATATCCCTTGCATCTCAATGAAAGTCATTTGACCAATAGAGCAATACAAATCAAATGACGATCTTTTCGTTACACCCATCATCAGTAGCAAAGCAACAATTTCCCTAGCCAGCCGTGACATTCGGCCGTAATCCTATATTTTTCCGATATTCCTAATCCTAACCCCGAAAATTATACATACTTGAAAGGCCATTTTACTTTCGTTTCCATCTCAGCCATCAAACATATTCTGAGAACCGATTTCAGCGCTTATAAAGACAAAAATTTCATCCCCACCGCATGGCGTCAGAATGCAATAAAATTAGAGCGAAATGGCCGCGCGTCTGATGCCGATTCATTTCGATTTAAAAAATTTACAAAAAATAAACGCGGATACACCCATCACTTTTTTAAGATCGGAAACGGAAGCTAACTCTCTTGCAAATAAAGTTACAACTGTACATCCGGGGCTGAAAATCACGTGTACACAAGTCATGTGCTAGAAACGATGACAGCCGCAAGGCGTAACATATCGCCTCCAGCTGGCAGAACATAGGTTGCGTTCGTAGAGATATCTCGCCGGCAGCGTGCTAAAGGTTAAATTCAAAATTTTACACTAAGGTCCAATTTTGGTCCAATGTGTAGTGTATTTCTGTCGGTCGGTCTGTCCGAACTTGGTATTCCCCAAAAATGGACTTGGTTTTGGCCCAACACTAAAAAAAAAAACAACATTCAGTTTCCGCTATCCCATAATTTCTACCCTGTGTCTACCCCTTTTCCTACAGAACACACGACCCTTTTCCTGCTTTCTCTCAAGGACGCGTCAAAATGTAATCGTCAGTGACTGCAAAACGAACATCTGTCTGCTAGTCTGCAACTGAACAAATCAGTCTTTTGTCAATAACTTCCAAGTTATCTGTCCGTCCTTTTATTTGAAAGCATATTATTTATCAGGAAAAGATAAGCTCTCAAACTAGCTAACTTTTGTGATTCTAAACCTATTAATAAGGAATTCCATATTTTTTTCCATGTTATCCAACCTATTCATGTCTTTTTGCACTATTTTCAAGCGAAATACGAGATTCGTCTGTAGTACGTGGGAATTATGTCATTCTAAATAAGAGCTAAAGCCTGTTTTTTGTGACCCAATTGGCTACATGTTCTTACTTTTACATCGTATTTCAAACACTAACTACAAGTTCGCGTGTATGCTAGTTTTAGATTCAAACCCCGTTTGCAGACGGCATCATTTTCCTCTTCCTTCCTTTTCTTACCCCGTCTGAACGAATAGGCCTTTCGTGCCCCCATGTTATAAATAGTTTTTTTCAATGACACTAGAAAACGATGGTATGGTCTACCAAAATCAAAGCGCTTGTGGCGTGGGCGAAGAAGCAGCAGCATATCTTAACTATATTTTATACTTATAATGGATGATTTTATCGCTGTATCAATGTATTCCATCACACTGGCTTAGAATCATTACCCTTCCTATGGTAATATTGAAGACGAATGCGACGGTGGAAGCGGTAGACATCTTGGAGCATAGAATATTTATCAAATGTCGAGCGAAGAGGAACAAACTTAAGACCTTTACTAAGAACAGACAATTCATCAGGAGATAGTTGTAGATCAGGAGGAATGCAAATAACTCTAGTAGAAGTGGGAACAGGGGACGCTGAAGATTCAGAAGGAACATGAGGGTGGAGGCGACGCAATTTTTCTTTTTTATGCGTGCTCAGCCGAGTGTAGCGCTTTTTATTGTATAATAGTACGAATAAGAAGCAAGGCTAGCGGGTACGAAGAAGTCAGTAGATGAAGTTGGTGAGTGAGGTTGGATTTCAAACGTTCCAAGTCAGTGAGCAGGCATTTATGCATAGCAATAACACACCTCATACGTTGAAAGGAACACTTTTTATCAACTAATTGCAAACGGTGCAGTACAGAAGACACCTCACGGTAGAAGGGGAACGACTAAGTAAGTAAGCAGTACAGAAGGATGAAAGTGTCCAGTCGAAGGATGGAAGTGGGAAAGAAACCCTTTAGGGATAACTCTAACCCGAAGACAGTTATTAAGAAAATTAGAGTGACATGTGAAGCGTGTTGATATATATGGTCTTTTTGTGTTTTTTTTAAAATCAATTTTTAATTATTGCCTGTCTCAGTCATCATGATGTTTCTGTTGTTTGGCAGAGACATGCTAAGAAAATTGTAAGGGAAGAAAGACAAAGTTTTATTGTATACTCATTTAAGTGAACTCATCATTTTTAAAGTGTTCTCAAAATCCCAATTAAATATGCCTATTTTGGTTTTATTATTAAAACTGTGTATGATGCCGTAATTGTTTGCCTGTGAGGCTGCTAAGAATTTGAATTAAGGTGTCATATATAGAAGTAATATTTAATACTGCAGTGATATCACTTCTACAATTGAAGCATTCATTACATGATTTCAGATTTGTGATAATGAAACCACCACTGGTCTGAGAGTATGAGTACTTGTAACATCACAGCTACTTTTGTGCCACTGAATTATTTCATAAATGGATCACAGCTTTCACCACATTTTAATGTATCCATATCACTAAATAATTCTCATTTTGTTATTGTCCTGCCAGAACCATGATGGTCATAACTACACTGAAGATTGTGATACTTATGTTCAGATAGCTGACATCATGGATACAAAAACACCAAGAATTAAGAACGTAGAACAACCTGACTTATGTAAAGATGAAGGTAATGAAATGGTAGTCATATAGATGAAACAATGCTGTATTTATTTTTATTTTTTGTGAAGTATGTTCTTGATTTCTGAGAATAAAACTCTGCATTCTTAGGGAAAAAAAAACTGTAAGATCAGAACATCACCTTAGGATACCATATATAGAGATAACATTGAAACTACTCATGAACCTTTAGCCTGGTCTGGTATTCCAATTTATTATCATATATCAGTACTTACTGAACAAACAATAAACACAAATTAGACATCAATAATAGAAATATAAATTCACACATTGTGTAAAAATGATTATCATTAGCCTTTTTTATTATGGTGGTCACAGGAATGATTGTTAGTTACCTTCCTTGGAGTGCTAGGGTAGTTACATATACAAAGTAGGCAACTATCGATTCCAGACACATTGGAAGAAAAGAGGGGAGGGGTAGCAAAAGCCATTAAAATACACAAAGCAAAAGCCAGTGATGCAGATTCTTTGCTTGTACCTTACAACGTACTTAAGTGCAGGTATCTTGGTGTAGACAATAATGTCTCTCCCTGGATAATAACCAGAATCTTTGCTTGTACCTTACAACGTACTTAAGTGCAGGTATCATGGTGTAGACAATAATGTCTCTCTCTGGATAATAACCAGATTCTTTGCTTGTACCTTACAACATATTTAAGTGCAGGTATCATGTGTAGACAATAATGTCTCTCCCTGGATAATAACCAGATTCTTCGCTTGTACCTTACAACGTACTTAAGTGCAGGTATCATGGTGTAGACAATAATGTCTCTCCCTGGATAATAACCAGAATCTTTGCTTGTACCTTACAACGTACTTAAGTGCAGGTATCTTGGTGTAGACAATAATGTCTCTCCCTGGATAATAACCAGAATCTTTGCTTGTACCTTACAACGTACTTAAGTGCAGGTATCATGGTGTAGACAATAATGTCTCTCCCTGGATAATAACCAGAATCTTTGCTTGTACCTTACAACGTACTTAAGTGCAGGTATCATGGTGTAGACAATAATGTCTCTCTCTGGATAATAACCAGATTCTTTGCTTGTACCTTACAACGTATTTAAGTGCAGGTATCATGTGTAGACAATAATGTCTCTCCCTGGATAATAACCAGATTCTTCGCTTGTACTTTACAACGTACCTAAGTGCAGGTATCATGGTGTAGACAATAATGTCTCTCCCTGGATAATAACCAGAATCTTTGCTTGTACCTTACAACGTACTTAAGTGCAGGTATCTTGGTGTAGACAATAATGTCTCTCCCTGGATAATAACCAGAATCTTTGCTTGTACCTTACAATGTACTTAAGTGCAGGTATCTTGGTGTAGACAATAATGTCTCTCCCTGGATAATAACCAGAATCTTTGCTTGTACCTTACAATGTACTTAAGTGCAGGTATCATGGTGTAGACAATAATGTCTCTCCCTGGATAATAACCAGATTCTTTGCTTGTACCTTACAACGTATTTAAGTGCAGGTATCATGTGTAGACAATAATGTCTCTCCCTGGATAATAACCAGAATCTTTGCTTGTACCTTACAACATATTTAAGTGCAGGTATCATGGTGTAGATGATAATGTCTCTCCCTGGATAATAACCAGATTCTTTGCTTGTACCTTACAACATATTTAAGTGCAGGTATCATGGTATAGACAATAATGTCTCTCCCTGGATAATAACCAGAATCTTTGCTTGTACCTTACAACATATTTAAGTGCAGGTATCATGTGTAGACAATAATGTCTCTCCCTGGATAATAAACAGAATCTTTGCTTGTACCTTACAACATATTTAAGTGCAGGTATCATGGTGTAGACGATAATGTCTCTCCCTGGATAATAACCAGAATCTTTGCTTGTACCTTACAACGTATTTAAGTGCAAATATCATGGTGTAGATGATAATGTCTCTCCCTGGACAATAACCAGAATCTTTGCTTGTACCTTACAACGTACTTAAGTGCAGGTATCATGGTGTAGATGATAATGTCTCTCCCTGGATAATAACCAGAATCTTAGCTTGTACCTTACAACATATTTAAGTGCAGTTATCATGGTGTAGACAATAATGTCTCTCCCTGGATAATAACCAGAATCTTTGCTTGTACCTTACAACATATTTAAGTACAGGTATCATGGTGTAGACGATAATGCCTCTGCCTGGATAATAACCAGAATCTTTGCTTGTACCTTACAACATATTTAAGTGCAGGTATCATGGTGTAAACAATAATGTCTCTCCCTGGATAATAATCAGAATCTTTGCTTGTACCTTACAACATATTTAAGTGCAGGTATCTTGGTGTAGACGATAATGTCTCTCCCTGGATAATAATCAGAATCTTTGCTTGTACCTTACAACATATTTAAGTGCAGGTATCATGGTGTAGACGATAATGTCTCTCCCTGGATAATAACCAGAGGCTTTGCCAGAGCCTAAGCTATCAATGGCCTTACTGAGTTCTTCCAATGTTGGTTCAGCATTCAGCTCCTCCATAGTTGGCAGATATTTGACAGCATTAAGGGCTGCATGCCTAATGGTATTGTCTCTTGCATAAAGCTCAGAGTAGTTTCTTGACCTACTTCTCCATCTGTTTACCCTAATCAGTTTCTCTCCACTGGTGATTTTTAGCGGTGTCGTCTTACCTTTCTGAGAACCATGGGCTTTTTTTATACTGTCGTACATTTGTCTAGTGTTGCCTGTTTGCACTGCAGTTTAGATGCTCTCACACGGCTGCAGCCAATAATAATTTCCACAATGTCGAGCAGTTTGTAGGACTTTGCTTCTTGTAACTTTCAAATCTGTAGGGTTCGAGCACTTTTTGAACATTTGTATTCAATCACAGCTTCACAGCACAGCTCTTAGCTTCAATAATGGGTGTTATCACATCCTTTGATGCTTCAAACCAGTCACTTGACTTTGCTGTCTTCTTACCAAAGGTGGCAAGCACAGTACTTTGAATGGTATACTGCAGTTGCTCCCAGTTCTCTGTAACAGCATCACCATGCTATTGGCAACTGAGCACTTTTTTAAAGGTTGTGCGATCATGACAGGGTCTGACATTTTGCTGGTATTGATTCATAGTTTTCCTTCAGGCCTGACACAATATAGTTTTTTTGGTTGTGCTCTGATTTTGCAGAAAACCAAGAGTAATGTGTATCATAGTCTGCACTATGGCACGAGCACATGGACAGCACAGACTTGAGATGTGGTCTTGTGAAAGAATCAGATCCATTTGGTGCCAGTGCTTGGATTGTGGGTGTCTCCATGACACCTTATGCTGGGGTTTTGTCTGAAAGTAGGTGTTGGTCATGATGTCATACAACTCCAAGAGCTGTTGTCCATTTTCATTCATCCTACTAATACCAAACTGGCCCAGGCATGATGGACATGAAACATTATCGACACTTACTCTAGCATTGAAGTCACTAAGGAGAAAACGTTTTTCTTGCCTAGGTGTGCTTTTGATGACTGCTGCTAGATTCTCATACAACTTGTCTTTAGCTTCTGAGGCAGAGTACAGTGTAAGAGCATACACACTGACAAGGGTAATGGAACCTGCACTAGTTTGCAGGTGGAGTGTTATCAGGTGTTCTGATTCATTCTCACTTGATTCAACAATTTTAGTTTCGAATTTTTTAATCACAAAATCTACTCTGTGGCCTCTAGTTTTATTAAGGTCTTTCCCTTGCCAATAAAATGTATTCTTACTCCCCAATTCAGAGCCTGCCAGGTGCATTTCCTGAAGTGCCGCTATATCCACCTGAATTTGTTTAAGTTCGTCATTGATAAGGCTGTCTTCCTGACATTGTTTGTGTCCTGCAGGTTTTTTTTATAGTCCAGTCAACATAGTCCAGATGTTCCAGCATCCCAGTCTGATAGTTTATTTCTTTCTATAACTTCTCCTTTTGTGATTATTGCTCGGTGGAACATTTTCTGCCCACAGTTTGGGTTTGACCCTAGTCCCCATGCACCCATTGGGGAAAGCTGACAGTGGCGGAACAATAGCTAATTGACCAGGGATTGCCCAGCGTGAAGCAGGTGGTAGCTGTCCAGTGAGATCCTAGAACCTCTCCCCCTGTCGGAAGTAACCCTCGGCACCATGCACTACACCAGGTGGGCAAGAAGCTTATAACTGTTAACACTATTTCCCATGTTGGGCTGACACTTATAGGGTGATGCTGGGATTGTCCTATCCAGATTGTGAGCTTGGGCATAGTTATATGGAGATCAAGCTGTTGCTCATGCAGCATGTTCTCTCTCTCCAATCAACTGGTAGATCTAAAGGAAAAGCAGTAGCCAAACAGTTAGGTACCAGCCACATCACATTGATACAGCACAGAATTTAACCTTTACCCTTAAGCGTTTTCACATTGAGCAGTTAAAGAATTCTGCCATAAAAAAACAATAGCATTTCACCTTTATTTGGAGCTTGGTTTTTTTGTTTTAAAATAAATTTCTTGTTTGCAAGACATCTTGACATGGTTCCCATAGCTAAATTTAACATGAATTTTCTAAAAAATATACCACAATATGTCACTCGTAACATTCAGTAAAATTTGGCAACTTCCAATAGAGGCTAAGTAAATCTGTGCAGAATATGTTTTCAAAAAAAATTGTGCATATAATGAAGGAAATTAACTATTTATTTTACTAATGGATATTGAAGATATAGAATGAAATGTGATGCTGCCATAATGGATTACTATCCCCAATTTTAAATTTTAATTAAGCCACGTGTCTTTTATAGAGCTACCCAATTTAGGACATCTAATAATGGATTGCTTAGTTATTTATTTCTATCTAAATCACGTATAATTTCAGATGTGCCATACCAAGCCCAGAGCATCAACACCAATGAAAGATTGTGCAAGAATGATTATACCAATGTTGCGTTGTTGACAGATGACAATTATGATGAGTCTGGAACAACAGAAATTGACGTATCTGTGCATCTCATTACTAGTCATGGCAGATCAGCAGACATTGGTGAGACCCAGAATGATGTTAAGGTCACAATTCAAAATGAAAGTGATTCAGATGACACCAGAAAGAAAAGTGGTGATCTTGTTGGAGTTGATATGAGTTTCGAATTTGTAAATGACATGCAGAGTAAGGAAATACAGAACCTTTATGAACATGATGTTTGTGATACAATGCTAACACCTTGTTCTACTGTGAAAAAGCTAAATAGAATACATACAGGAGAGAAGCCTTACAAGTGTGATGTTTGTGGAGTAGGGTTTACACAGTCGTGTCATCTGAAAGAACACAAAATAATACATACTGGAGAGAAGCCTTGCAAGTGTGATGTTTGTGGAGTAGGGTTTACACGGTCTTCTAATCTGAAGAAACACAAAAGAATACATACTGGAGAGAAGCCTTGCAAGTGTGATGTTTGTGGAGTAGGGTTTACATGGTCTTCTAATCTGAAGAAACACAAAAGAATACATACTGGAGAGAGGCCTTTCAAGTGTGATGTTTGTGGAGTAGGGTTTACACAGTCTTCTAGTCTGAAGCAACACAAAAGAATACATACTGGAGAGAAGCCTTGCAAGTGTGATTTTTGTGGAGTAGGGTTTGCACATTCTTTTAGTCTGAGGGAACACAAAAGAATACATACTGGAGAGAAGCCTTACAAGTGTAATGTTTGTGGAGTAGGGTTTGCACATTCTTCTAATCTGATTGAACACAAAAGAATACATACTGGAGAGAAGCCTTACAAGTGTAATGTTTGTGGAGTAGGGTTTACACGGTCTTCTAGTCTGAAGCAACACAAAAGAATACATACTGGAGAGAAACCTTACAAGTGTGATGTTTGTGGAGTAGGGTTTACACAGTCTTGTCATCTGAAAGAACACAAAATAATACATACTGGAGAGAAGCCTTGCAAGTGTGATGTTTGTGGAGTAGGGTTTACACTGTCTTCTAATCTGAAGAAACACAAAAGAATACATACTGGAGAGAGGCCTTTCAAGTGTGATGTTTGTGGAGTAGGATTTGCCGACTCTTCTTATCTGAAAAAACACAAAAAAATACATACTGGAGAGAAGCCTTACAAATGTGATGTCTGTGGAGTAGGGTTTACACGTTCTTCTAGTCTGAAAGAACACAAAATAATACATACTGGAGAGAAGCCTTACAAATGTGATGTTTGTGAAGGAGGATTTACACATGTTTCTAGTCTGAAGAAACACAAAAGAATACATACTGGAGAGAAGCCTTACAAGTGTAATGTTTGTGGAGTAGGGTTTGCACTTTCTTATAGTCTGAGGGAACACAAAAGAATACATACTGGAGAGAAGCCTTGCAAGTGTGATTTTTGTGGAGTAGGGTTTGCACATTCTTTTAGTCTGAGGGAACACAAAAGAATACATACTGGAGAGAAGCCTTACAAGTGTAATGTTTGTGGAGTAGGGTTTGCACATTCTTCTAATCTGAGGGAACACAAAAGAATACATACTGGAGAGAAGCCTTACAAGTGTAATGTTTGTGGAGTAGAGTTTGCACATTCTTCTAGTCTGAGGGAACACAAAAGAATACATATTGGAGAGAAGCCTTACAAGTGTAATGTTTGTGGAGTAAGATTTACACAGTCTTCCAGTCTGAAGAAACACAAGAGAATACATACTGGAGAAAAGCCTTACTAGTGTGATGTTTGTAGAGAAAAGGTTTACAGTCTTTTAGGAAGAACAACCACAAAAAGAAAAAAATTAACAATCAGAGAGAAGCATTACGTGTGACATTTGTTATCTGAGGTTTGATTGGTGTTCTTATATGAAAAGACACTATCAACTACATTCACATGAGAAGTTTTTGTAGTATGGTAGGAAACTCGATACAACACAAGACAATCTGATCATCAGAAGGGGTCCCTGGTCAATCAAGTGTTTTGGCTCTTTGTTCTCCTTTACACTCTAGGGAGGGGGGGGGGGGGCTACCTGGGTCATGACTCCCAAGTGTCTCAGCCTCCTGATGTCTTCTGTAGAGAATGAACCCTTTCCACTTTGGTTGCAGCTTTAAAATCCACAATTCCGCCAGCAGGAGGCAATTGTGAAAGTAACATTGTGAAGACAAATTATTGCGGTTCTGCAGCACACCTCTGTGAAGCCAACGAGGTGTGAATTTATTGATGTTTATGGTGTAAGGTTTACACAGTTTGCTAATATGAAATGTCATAGTAAAGTGCATACTGGAGAAAAGCTTTTCTATTGTGATGTTTGTGGTGTAAGGGTTTACTGATTGTGCTTGTGTTACCGAGGCCCAAAAGGGGAGCAAAGAATAGTAACACTGTACCCTACCATGCATGTCGTAAAAAGCAACTAAGGAGGGTTGGGCATGGGGATGGTTACCCCATCCCGTTAAAAACTTTTAACCAAAAAACTTCAACAAATATGGACATGTCAAATAAAGAATATAAATCAACTCAGCCGCCCAAGACAGAAGAAGGTCCTCTGGAAAGGAGGTGCATGAAGCATCCTAGAGAAAGCCGAAAGGAGTCTGGGTTGCCGACTAACCTTTTTTCATCTAGGAAAATCTCCAAGATTGGCACCTGGAATGTTCACATTCTATGTGAACAAGGGAAAACTGCATAGGTAACAGCAAAAATGTCAAATTACAGGATTGATATCCTCAGTCCCTGCAAGACATGGTGGAAAGGCATAGAGAAGAGGAGATTGATCACAGGAGAAATGGTGTTGTCCTCAGGACATGAAGAGGAAAGAGCCTACCACAGTGAAGGGGTGGCTCTAATGCTGTCTAAGGAAGCACAGAAGGCACTTATAGAATGGGAAGCAATGGAACCCAGAATTATAACAGCAAGGTTTAAATCAGCCAAAAAGAAAGTAAATATAAACATCATCCAGTGTTATGCACCAACAAATGATAAAGAAGAATCTGAGAAAGAAGACTTTTACACCAGACTACAAAATGTCTTGGACAACAAGAAAAGAAAGGACATCAAAATTTTGATGGGGGACCTAAACGCAAAAATAGGAACAGATAACACTAGCTTTGAAGAAAGCATGGGAAAGCATGGATTAGGTATGATAAACGAGTATGGGGAACTACTAGCTAACTTCTGTGCTTCAAATCAACTAGCTATAGGAGAAAGCATATTTCCACATAAAAGAATACATAAAGCAACATGGATATCACCAGACCAGAACTGAGAATCAGATTGATCACCTGTGCATAAGCAAGAAGTTTAGGTCATCATTGCATGATGTAAAAGTATGTAGAGGAGCAGATATTGTATCAGACACCATCTTCTGTTGGCTAAAACAAAATTAAAACTCAAGAAATTTACAACAGCATATACCTATAGACAACAGTACAATGTGGGATATCTAAGAAATCAGGAAATAAGAGAACAATTTTCAATCACAGTATCCAACAAATACCAAGTACTCCAACAGCTGGAAGATGACACAGATATGGAAGACCACTGGCAACAAGTAAAAATTATATGGAATAAGACATGTGAAGAAGTACTGAGAAAAAGAGAACATTGGCACAAAGCATGGATAAAAACAGAAACCATTAGCAAGACAAAAGACAGGAAAAACAAGAAAGAGGATTTAACCAGAAGCAAAACCAGAGGCTCCAATGCCAAGGCTCATGAATTGTACATAAAAGCAAACAAAGAAGTAAGAGGAAACATCAAAAGAGACAAGACGAAATATATTGATGATTTGACAAGGGAAGCAGAGGAAGTTGCAGCCAAAGGAAATATGAGGGACCTGTACAACAACACAAAGAAGATAACAGGGAAATATAAGCAAGCAAATGGCCTCATAAAATGTGAGAATGGAAAATTGGTTAATAATATAGAGGAACAAATGAAGAGATGGACAGAAAATTTTGAGGAACTTCTCAATAGACCATCTCCAACTAATCCCCCAGACATCCAGCCAGTATAAGAAGAGCTACAAAGAAGCATTGAATGACAAAGTAGAAAAGAAATAAAGAAAGCCATAAAGCTTCTGAAAGATGGAAAAGCAGCTGGTCCAGGTGGCATTCTAGCAGAGGCCATAAAAACAGATATTGATACCTCTACAGAGATATTATACAAACTACTTGGCAAAGTCTGGGAGAGAGGAAATACCAGCAGAATGGAAGAAAGGTTATCTGGTCAAGTTGCCTAAGAAGGGAAATCTACAAGAGTTCACAAATTATAGAGGAATAATGTTACTATCAGTGCCAGGAAAAGTATTAAACAGAATCATCCTTGAGACATTAAAAGAGTCCATAGACAAGCAACTGAAAAATGAACAAGCAGGTTTTTGACAAAACAGATCCTGTACAATGTTGAGTAAAGTTTGGAATGGAATTCACTACTATACATCAGATTTGTGGACTATGAAAAGGCATTTGACAGTGTAGACAGAGAATCGCTTTGGAAGTTGATGAGGCATTATGGAGTTCCCATGAAGATCAATAACTTATTAAAGAAGACCTATGAAGACATGACATGCAGAGTTCTTTATGAAGGACAACTTACAGAACCATTTAGGATTAGAACGGGAGTGAGACAGGGATGCCTCTTGTCTCCATTTCTTTCTTACTAGCAATAGATTGGGTTATGAAAACATCGACATCACACAACAGAAATGAAATCCAGTGGAATCTGACTAAAGAGGTGGTTGATCTGGATTTTGCTGATGACTTGGCTCTTCTGTCCCATAACCATAATCAGATGCAAGAGAAAATGAAAATTCTCGATGAGAGGTCACAAAAAGTGGGCCTGAAAATACACAGGGAAAAGACAAAGATTATGAAAATAAATGCAAGAAATGATAACAAGATTGAAATTGAAGAAACACCACTAAAAGATGTAGAATCATGCACATATCTTGGAAGTAATATAGACAGCGTTGGAGGGGCAGACATTGATATCAAAGTAAGAATACAAAAAGCAAGAGGAGCTTTCATTGCATTGGGAAATATATGGAGAACAAGAGAAGTCAAGTCCAACACGAAAATAAGAATCTTCAGCTCAAATGTAGTCAGTCCTATTTTATGGCTCTGAGAGATGGAGAACAAGAAAAACAACAACCAAAAAGCTACAGACTTTTATAAACGGGGGCTTGTGTAGAATAGAAGGACTGAAATGGTATGACAAAGTCACAAATGTGGAACTGATGACAAGAACCAGACAAGTGCCAGTGGAACAAGAGTTGAGAAGAAGACCTTGGCGATGGATGGGACACACATTGAGGAAACCTGTTGATAGCATTACAAGGCAGTCCTTGTTCTGGAATCCACAGGGAAAGAGAGGCAGAGGTAGATCAAAAAACACATGGAGAAGAGAACTGGATACAGAGGTGAAAATGATGAGGAAAACATGGAAAGAACTTGAGCGGATGGCACAGGACAGGAAGACTTGGCTTGTGTTTGTTGAAGGCCTATGCTCCTTGTGGAGCTAAAGGGTATTGATTGATTGATCGTGCTTGTCTCAGAATACACACAAAAATACAAACAGGAGAGAAGCCTAACAAATGTGTTGATTACGATTTAAGGTTTTAACAGATGTTGTAGTTTAAGAACAAATACAAGAATACACTTAAAGGACTAACTTTACATTTTTGATGTATGTGATGCATAGGTTACATACTCTGTTAGTTTTGAAGTGCAGACAAAATACACACTACCTCTGCCTCTCTTTCCCTGTAGATTCTTACATGGTTGGTGTATTTTGTGATTAAAAAATATGATTCATACTTTTGTATTCACTGAAATACTTTGTTCCCATCACTTGTTAGAATCAAGATTAAAACTGTCCAACTAGTTGATATTCACATGACATTTATTTTGTTAAAATGTGTAAATTAATGTAATTTGTTAAAATTTATTACTTCTGTGAATACTACTTACTTACTTAGTCGTTCCCCTTCTACCACGAGGTGTAGAGATTTGGAAGAGAGAGCGCCAGACTATCCTATCGGCTGTCTTCCTCCTGGCCTGGTTCCATTCTAGTCCTCGATCCTTCAAAGATTGTCTAATGTTGTCCTCCCAGCGGACTCTGGGTCGTCCTCGGGGTCTGGATCCTTGGCTCTTTGTTTCCCATGCTTGTCGTGGTATCCGATCTTCTCCCATTCTGCAGACATGGCCAAACCATCTTAATTGGGACTGTTCTACTTGGGTCTGCAGGGGGTAGGATTTAAGGCCTTGACATATCGTCTGGTTGGGTACCATGTCTCTTCTAGTTACTTCAACCACCTTCCTCAGATACCTCATTTCTGAGGTTTGGATCTGGCTTTTATGGGTTGTAGTCATTGCCCATGACTCGCATCCGTATGTCAAGACTGGGACATAGGTGGAGCAGTATACAGCCATCTTCGTTTTCTTACCAACCTCTTTCTTGCTGAGGAATCCTCAATTTATGGCATGAAAAAGTCTCCCAGCTGCTGCTTTTCGAGTGGCCAACTCTTCTTTGATGCCTCCCTTTCGGTCTATAATAGCTCCTAGGTATTTAAATTGGTCGACCTGCTCCAGGACCTGTTCTCCCAGCTTAATCTGATGTTTTCTTTCTTCTCGTGATATCACCATGGATTTTGTTTTAGAGCTGCTTATGACCATCCCTCTCTTCTCCAGCTCTTCCTTCCAGACTTGCAGGTTGGATTGGAGATGTGCCTCTGATTTAGCAATCAGGGCAACATCATCAGCAAATGCCAGCTCCGAAATATAGACCTGTCTCATCTTCCAGTACCCCACTGAATACTTTCTTGTTCTCTCCTTACATGCCTTGATGACATCGTCCATAAGGAGAATGAAGAGGTAAGGTGATAGGATATCACCTTGTCTTACACCAGTGGTGGTCCTGAACTCTTCCGACTTATGGTTTGCTGTCCTCACATAATTTTTGCAAGACTTGTAGAAGCTCTGTATAGCTTGAATCAGAGGTGCTGGAATATTCTTCCTTGCCAAACAATCCCAAAGTTTGCTCCAGGGGACCCTGTCAAACGCCTTTTCCAGATCTATGAAACAAAGATGCATCTCACTCTTATACTCAAGGGCCTTTTCACTCAGCTGTCTGAGTGTGAAGATTAGGTCTTGAGTACTTCGGTTTGCTCGGAATCCGCACTGGACCTCATCCAATTGTGGCTCAGCTAGGCATCAGAGTCTCTGCTCTAGGATTCTAGAGTAGATTTTACCAGGGACACTGAGAAGGGATATGCCTCTATGGTTTCCACACTGTCGATTGTCACCCTTTTTGAAAATTGGTGTTATGATGGCAATCTCCCAATCCTTTGGTATGGTCTTGTTGTACCACGCTGCCTGTAAAACCCTTAAGAGTAATAGGTCGCCTGATGCTCCCATGAACTTAACCATTTCTGGTGTTATACCATCATGCCCTGCTGCTTTGCCCATCTTGATTTTCTCCAGTGCTGCCTTCAGTTCTTCCATCTTTATGTCATCTTCACCATCATTGGTTTTCTCTTCCATGCTAGTGTTTATCATTTCTGATGCTTCACCATGCTCACCATCCAGGAGTTCTGAGAAATATTCTTTCCATCTTCCCATTACTTCCTTTGGGGCAGTAAGCAATTTGCCTTGCTTGTCCTTTATAAATTTGAGAGGGCATTGTTTTTCCTTCCTCGTGTTCTTTAGGGTCTTATAGAACAATTTCTGGTTTTCTTGTGCATCTTTTTCTAGCTTTTCTCCAAATTCTTCCCAGGACTTCTGTTTTGCTGCTAGCACTTTGTTCTTTGCTTCTGTTCTGAGTGTCACATATTCTCTATATTTTTCCATTTGTCCTGTTGTGTTTTTAGCTCCTAAGTATTGTTTCCATGCCATTTTCTTCTCTCTTATTTTCTCTTTGACTTCCTCTGTCCACCAAGGTGTCCTCTTTCTCTTGTTCCCAAGTCGGACTTCACCGCAAGCTTCTGCAGCAGCTGTCTTTATGATATCCTTGAATTTAATCCAGAGGGTTTCCAAGTCATCAGGTCGTTCTTCTGTGTTGCTCACCGCTGCAGCAATAAGCCCCTGATATCTGGTCTTAATTTCTGGCTCTCTCAGCTTGTAGGTCCTAATGCTCATTTCTCCTGCTCGTTTACTTGGTTTCTTGCGTGATGTTGGGCAGTTCCTAGGCTGAGCAACTCTTTCAGTTGTTCTTTTGATTGTTAGCAGGTAGTGATCACTTCCAATCTCTGGCCCCCTCCAGACTCTAGCATCTCGGACATATTTGAATGAGCTTCTCCCAACAATGGCATAGTCGATCACTGACTTCTCATTCTTTGTTGGTTCACATCTAGTGTATGCATGTATGCGCTTATGGGGGAACTTTGTGTTTGTAATGATCAGATTCTGCTCACTGCAGAATCTAAGGAGTCGCTTTCCATTGTCATTGAGAGTATCTTCTCCATATCTTCCGATAACTCCACCCCATCTAGCATGGTCATTTCCAACTCTGGCATTAAAATCTCCGAGCATGATAACTTCATCTAGGCAGTCATCCACTGTCCTTTCAAGCAGCTCGAAGAATTCCTCCTTGACCTCTGCTCTCTCATCCTCATTTGGCCCATACACTATGACCAGGTTGACTATGGTTTCTCCTTCTTTTAGTTTAACAACCATAATGCGCTCCGAGACAAAGTTCCATCCCTTGATACTATCTTTTTTATTTTGGGCCACAATGCAACCCACGCCCCCTTTAGCTCTTTCAGACATGGGTACACCACTGTAGAGCAGCGTGTTGCCATCGAGATTCATGACTCCTTGTCCTTTTTTCTTTGTTTCCGTTATAGCCAGGATTTCTAGTTTTGCTTTCCTCATCTCTTCCACTAGCTCCTCTTCCTTCCCATTTATACTTCTTGTGTTCCAAGTTCCATAAGTCGTAGTCCGTTCCAGTTCGTCGCCTTTAGAATCAGTCCAGTTTTCTCTCTTGTGTTGCTAGTAATCGTGGTTTAAAGCAAACAGGTGATTGGCCTGTTGTGCCTTTGCATGGTGGAGGGGCTGCCTCCTTACGGCCTCCATGTAGGCCGCACTCCTCCTTTTTCATCCGGGCTTGGGACCGGCATTGGCGGAGTTACTTCTGTGAATAACCTTTATCTAAACCAGAATGTCCCTCACATTTCTGTGGTATAAGTAGTAAACTTTTCATGGTTTACTTGAAAAATGTTCTTCTCTACACATGAGACTCTACCTGACCATGTTGGTTGGTTGTGTTTGACAAGTTTTTCACCTAAATATGATGGCAAATCTCAGTTTATTGGTTGTGTTTGTCATGTTTTCCACATACATATGAGAGCAAATCTCAGTTTATTGGTTGTGTTTGTCATGTTTTCCACATACATATGAGAGCAAATCTCAGTTTATTGGTTGCGTTTGTCATGTTTTTGACCTAAATATGAGAGCATGTCTGGTTGTGTTTGATGTGTTTGTTCCCTAAGCATGAGAGCATGTCTGATTATGTTTTTTATATTTGACATGTTGTTTTATTATAATTTGATGTGTTAAAGTGAAGCTTACATTTAGTCAAATATCACTGAGGCTGTATACTTTGTTGTCTTGCTGACATTTAATTTACATTTGTTTTTAGCAGCCCAATGTTATTGTCATGGAAAAAAAGATCTGTGGTTCTATATCAATCATATCTGGATTTATTATTCCAGGCATTGACATTGTGTTTTGTTCTTCAAATAATGAAGTATGTTTTTGACCTTAAGAAACATATTACAAGGTGGGATAACTGACCCCATGTCCAGCTCTGTATATTACATATTTTGAAAAAATGACTGTATTATTCATTTTATTGTGTTCTACCAGTCTTCATTTCCATAATGTGTCTTCCATATTGTACCTTCCTAGCCCGTATTTTCTCTCATATTTAAATGCATGACTGAGGTTTCATGTTATTTTGTCTGATCTACCATGGGTAGAGATAACATTAACAACCTAGCTGGGAGCTGGCAGATAAGTCAACCTTACAGATGTTTAAACAAACTTAGACGCTAATTTCTCTCGCATGCCAGGCTGGGCACCCATACTTCCCTTACTGACAATCAGAAGATAAACAAAAATTTGCCAGTGGGAAAGTTACATAACTTACCAGGGGGTGGACACTCTTGTGTATCAATATTTATAATAACAAATTAAATGGAAGGTTTGTTATGAAATACAGACACGAGTCAACTAAAAGTGGAAGTCTTCTTCTTTGATCCTTATGTAGCAAAAATCTGTGAGATAATCGCTAATTCCAGTAAGATTTTAGTCCTATGATAATAAATAACCCACCCTTAGGTGTCTGACTATTGGCGTCTTCAACGCCAGCATAGCGCTGCCTTTTGTGCAGTGCGAAAGCTTATAAAATGATCCCGCTGTAAAATCTAACACGCTTTTTAGTTTCGGTTTCGAGACGTACAACTAATATTTAACATCTTGCCCGATCTGCTGCATACACACTGCAGCCAAACTTATAATTAACGATTTGCCAGAAGTGTAACGCCAAACTGCTGTCTGAATTAATGTAATATGTTAACTTTAACGCAAAATTTAGTAGTATTTTGGACTTTTTCCAGTAGTAAGAACGAAACGACTGTAATACATTAACACAAATGCTACCAACCGCCTTGCCAAACCCGCGTCGCTCTGCACGCGGGACTAATACTATATACACGCTGTGGGCAAAGCCAGCAGATATACACACACAGACAGTTTAAATTCTCGATGCGTAGTGTATTTGTGACGTCACCCAAACAAGTTGGTTTATTTGAATAATAAAAAAAATGATACAGAAGGAGGGGGAAAGATGGCAGACTTATGTAAAAAGTTATAATTGACGATTTACAGTGATAAAACTGAAAATCTAAACGCAAATGAATATAGCCATAAAAATCATATATTAGGATGGCTTAGTGTATTCTGAGCAAAAATATGTTTTAATATATATGGTAGTCCAATTATTAGCCAAGATATTGGCATAAAACCATATATTCTAGTACAGATTGACAAACGCAAAATCGTCCTTGCTTGTTTTTTGGTAATGTTAGGGGGGATGAAAGTTAAAAAGAGGCATTGGAGTAATTCAAATCCGATTGGTGGGTATAAGAGGATAGACAGAGAGTATTGGTTAGGCAAGAAAGCTAAAATCTATATTTAGAAAAATCACTCCTAGAAGTTTGGAGTTTTGTTTTGTTTTTTTAAATTTGAATTGAAAAGCTAGACCCTTGCTGTGATTGGGTCGGTCTAGTAATATTGGCAAAAAGCTTTCAAGGCTCGGCGCCAATTGATACAGAAATATTAAGAAAGCAAGCTGCGTTGAGATCAGCAGGACCAAGAGTGATTTTAAACCTTGGCAGTCTGGAAAGGGGCAAAGCTGAACTTGATAATTAATGCTTAAGCCAGTCAACATATGTTTGTGATATTTCTTTGAATTGTGGTAAGAATGACTTTATTAATCTTGTTATTACAACAAAATTTGGTGTATGCGATACTGCTTGATTGGGAAGGTTTTACGACTAAGTATAGAGGTCCCCAGCAGAATTATGCAGGGCCTGTGGTGTTGCACAGAAGCAGTAAAATTGACATGAATTGTATAACTTAAAATGATTTCCACAGTTGCCAGTGGGAAGGCTAACCCACATTATTCTATGGGAGAGAATCATTGTTGCAGTGTCAGAGGCGTTGTAGCCCTTAAGGAACAGAATAGGGGCACTGGTAATGAGTTGTCATCTCAGATTGGAATGGGGTGGTCAGAGAGAGCTGACCCTTTTTCTTTTATTTAAGTATGTCATTTAAAATTTGTGGAATAGTATTGTAGATGTGCTTTTAAGGATCATAACCTTGTTTCAGGGTTTTTTGTTCTGGTACTGTGTTGGTACCAGAACCCTGGTGGCGTTACTACTGTGAAAGAAAGTGAACTGTTGTTGGACCAAGAGGTCTATTATACTGCACCAGGAAATCTGTCAGCGTGGTCATACGAGAGAACATAGGAGAATGTCAGCATCATCACTAATATAGATAAGTGCATATCTATGTTGGCACGAAGCAGTCCATCCACGTTAACTACTGTATAAAAGAAACATAAAATAATTGATTTTGCAATAAAAATTCCACGGTATAATAAAAGAGAAAGAGGGGATGATGATAGCACCTCACCCATACCATTAATTACCAGTGTCATTTAGTTAGAGAATCAACTACATATAATTAGATTGTATTATTATTTGAATGGACAGAAGATCCATTGTAGTATTTAAATTGCTGTAAATAAATTCATAAATATCATTTTTGGTTGTTGGTCCTGACTCAGAAAATTCTGAATCAGGCCAAATAAATTGTAAAATAGCCTTTTTTACCAAAATTCAGCCACAGGCTTCTAGAAGATATTTCATAGAGTGTCAGTCTGTTTGTGCTTGTTGTATTGACTCAGTCCTATATATATGTGTTAGAATTTAAATGTGTTTGTATTAATTTTACTTACACTACATCATACACTCATAACCCTAGACATTTAGACGTAGCTAACATACATACTAGTCAAGAATAAGTCTGATTGAGGTCATAAGGTGGTAGCAGAAAGGTACTCTGATAACTCAACCCAACATTTATTATAATCAGGGACCTTCACAGCTGACCTCATTCAGTACAATAGAAATAACATTGATAATAACATCTGTAACACCAAATCCACCACACCTTAGCAACAGACTGTCAAAGCAGTCAGTGGCCATCAAGCCTGTTGGCGTCTTGTAGGGCAAAAACAAACTGTTTCCACTTTGTTTGGTCGGTGATCATCCGTCGTACAGTGACCCAACTCTGGTTCATTCTTTGCATCTCAGCCTCCACAGTTGTCCGCCAATTTTTTTATTATTGGCCTCTCTTTTGCTTTCCTTTTGGGGTCCATAGCATAGCTGTTCTTGTAATGGCATCGCGGTCTCTTCTGAAGATGTGGCCACCCAACTCCAGCGTCTGCCAACTATGATAGTGTGCATGTCCTCTTGGTTACTCTGAATAAGCAGTTCTTGGTTGGTGAAGGTATTTGGCCAAAAGATTCTGAGAATTTCCCTTAGGCAGATTGTGCAAAGGCAGAAGAGGCAGCACTGAGAAATGAACAAAGCACAGTTTATAAAATAACTAAAACTATCAGTGGAAAACGAGGTGCAAACAACATAACGTTAGTAAGAGACAAGCAATAGGTACCACAAACTGCCGCTTCGCAGCGGTCGAAAAATTATGTGACGCGCAAGCGAGGCCCAATTTAGGCCCTTTTCAACCTCGCTCTGCCTAGTAATTAATTTGCCTTTTCTAAATAAAAATTATATCTTCTGGTTCCTTGATCTTTCTTCTTTCATAATATGTCAATTATAACTTTCTGCGTGTCATTGAAATTGAGTGAGACAAAAAACAAAAATACCATTAAAACTGCTCTTGCCGTGCGCTAGCTGACTGGCGCTCAAGAGAGCAAAATTCCCTGAAAGGACCCCCCACCTCATTCAAAGCGTCTGCGCTATGTCCTCAAAAATGCTACACTAATACAGTTTTCACCAATAAGAAGAGCGGAAACTGAGGTTTACGCACATGTAACACGAGGCACAGATTTGTTATAGGAAGATATCGTAAATTTGAAGTGAATGAGAAAGCTTGGATTTTAATACACATCTGGGAGGCCTACCTACACTCGTGTTACATCAAACAAACGAGCAACCATTCTGCTAAAATCATATCAAAGTTTTAAACACCATTGTTATTTGATGAAAGAGCGAATGAACGTTAAAACAGAGCACCTCCAACACATTTCGGCGTGTAAAAAAATGGCAGATGTTCTTTGTTTATTTGCAATATAGCAACGGCAAGTGACGGAGGGTGGATGTATTAGTAAAAGAACAGCCAAATGTGATGTCTCGATTCACACATTTAGACAGAAAGTTTTTCGTTTTTTTAAGCAATTTTGGGGGTGGGGTATTGTTGTTAATGTAGCTATTTGGTTGTTTTATCGGACCATCACCATTTTCTAAACATTCGGTATCAGAATTAAGGTCTAACACTTAGTAACAGTTTGTAAAGCCGCTGACCTCCTTTCGATAACGTTATGGATGTCAAAGGTCATGTTTAGAATTTAGCTTGCTACACATTTGTGAACGTTAATTTTTTTTTTTTAAATTGCCTCTCTCGCTTAATTAACCTTTTTTTTCCTCAATTATTTCAGGGGACGATCGTTATGATGCACATTTTTCAATGACGGGAAGAGGCAGACGTCGGGCTCTGCCACCGATTTCTACTGTGACAAACAGACTATTGGCACAGTTCTGTCTTCTGGAGGACTAGGAAAATGCAACATGGGAGCTAGTACGTCTTGTTGTGTAAAGTTTATATATCATATTATTTCCTCTCATTCTCTGATGTTAAAAATCATTAGGCTACTATGTAGTTGAAGCTTTCCTAGAAGCCTCTACAGGTTTTGAGTTTATTTTACAATTACAAACATAAAAGACAAATGACATAATCCATGTAAAAGAGAGACTTACAATCTACTGTATAATTAATATAATGATTTAAATGGTAAATGCAGTAAAAATTAATGCCGCAATAAATGCTTAATGATTAACAAAGGGAAAGAAAAAATAATTTGGCCGACATTTTTTTGTATTAATAATAAAATAACACAATCATGCAATTTGTCCTCTTCCCGTCCCTCCCAACAAATTTCTCTCAGGTGACCTCTTGGTTTCTCTGTGCTACCCGAACAGAATGTGAGTAAAGGACAGCTACAGTACAGGTGCCAGATGTCAGTACAACAAGCCAGTGCCCTGAGAGGAGATTCACTTGAGGACTTTCTGAACACACAATTATCTTTTGATGCAGCTGACCTCAAGTGACAGTGAGTTGGACACGGACTAATATGTAATGTTTCTTTGTTTATAAAAATCAAATTTTAAGCAGTAAAGGTTGTTTCAATCAAGAAAATAACCATCAATTTGAATTGTACAACTCAAATTACATAAATATGGAAGTTTTCAGCTCTATAGCTGCAATATTCATGATTTTATGACAACATTTGGAATTTCGTGAGATTTTTCTTCCGAACTGCAAATTTAGCCTTTGATCCATTTTCACATAATGCAGTTTTATAGTATTCAGTATTTCATGTGGCTCAAAAAAATTAAGCATCAAGTATATAATGCTCTCTTTAAGCTCAATAAATCTTATAGCTTTCCTGTGTGTAGTTTTTGATTTATGAGTGCATGAAAATGCATATTTGCACTTTGCGAGCACAACAATGAGACTTGAAATTGTATCTTTTGTCAATTTTGATGGACCATAATTCATTTAATTGATTTGTTGTACTTCCCATGTTTCTTTTCTGCAATAAGGACTTGTATGACTTTGTACAAAAAGCATTATTGACTTGGTAAGTGTTTGTTGACTGTAGTTATGATTGTGCAAAGTCAGGCAATTTGTTCGGTGCGAAGATGTTTGAAAAATTTTGTAATTCCCCACAATTTTGAAATGCTGTAACTCGGTTGTTTGATGTCCGATTTTTTAAATTTAAAAAGGAAATTTCATGGCTTAAAGAGGTCCATTAAGATCTATACAATATCTATTTTATAACGCAAGGGCAACAACTGCTTGAAATTTATAGTCACTTTTCTCGGTAAGCATTTGTCTTCTTGCGTTGGTATCGAATGCAGTTAAGTTTTGAGCTGTGGTCATTTTGCGCTGGACTGCGCATGACTTGTCTTGCTTTTTGGTCGATCGGTTTCCGCCCACCACTAGTGGAGTGAGCGATTTGGAATGGCGAAAGAGATGCCTCGTTGAAGAGGGGATCTCCGCTATTTTTTGTTCTGTCAGGGATGTGTAGTCCTCTTATGGATATTTCGTTTATTCGGGATAATACCTCTAGTGTATTTGCACATGCCGGGAGGCGTGATATTTCTGTATTTCTTGAAAGCAAGGTAAATTGACTTTTTCCATTAACTCTATCGATTTTGGGTCGTGAGCGATTTCGATTCATAGCCTGTCTTCGAAAGTCGTCGTCACGAGATGTTTTTTCCCAGCTCACATGTCGCTGCATTGTACTGCATCGGTTGATGCATGTACCAAGGACCATTACTTGCTACTTTGTTAAATGAACTAGGTTTGGAAAACCTTTATTATCTAGAGGATATTTTTGAGGACATTATTTATACTTCGGCAGACGTGTCGGTCTTGCTGAAGTCAGACTAAGGAGAGTGAACTGATCTCATACATCTGGTTATCTCCTGGCTGTTATAGAAAAGGATGGAGTTTTCCACCTGACTACATTTACAGCACTATGAAATATAACATGCATCTGACTCATCATTGTAATGCTGTCTACCGTCTATTGCTGTATTGAATGTTGCTGTGATAATGACTGTTTGATGTGCCCACATATTCGCGTAACCATTTTGTCACTGTGGCGTCCACAATAAATAATGAAGAAAAACGTCAACGGCTGTTACAAGAATCATTGACTTTATACGTCGTGAGTTTACTGACGTCCTATGTGGATTGCCCTGTTATTTTTGTATGAACATTGTTTTGACTGAACACATCTGCACACCACACAAAACCAGACATGCGGATACCATCCATCATCATATGGCATCACGCATCACAAGGAAATGTCATCACCACAGCACAGGGGCAGGAAACAAGATGGGCAGAGCACTTCAGAGAAACACTGAATACGGAACCACCAGAGACTCAGCTGAATGTTCCTGAGGCTGAAAGTGACTTAGACGTAAATACAGACATCCCACGAAAAGAAGAAATCATCACAGCAATTAAAGGGTTAAGAAATGGAAAAGCGCCTGGTCACAACAATCTAAATGCTGAGTTATTCAAGGCAGACCCTGAACTAGCAGTAGAACTATTAGAACCACTATTTGCATAAGTCTGGGAAACTGAGACAACACCAACAGAGTGGAGTAAAGGAATAATTGTCAAATTTCCCAAGAAGGGCGACCTTGCAGACTGCAACAGCTGGAGAGGAATTACTCTCCTCTCAGTTCCCAGCAAAATACTAGGCAGGATAATCATCCAGAGAATTTCAAAAGCAGTTGACCATAAACTGAGGAAAGAACAAGCGGGCTTTAGAAAGAACAGAAGATGTGCAGATCATATATTCACCCTCAGGAACATTATAGAGCAGTGCTCAGAATGGCAGAGACAGTTGTACATTAACTTTGTTGATTTTGAAAAGGCTTTCGACAGCATACACAGGGACAGCCTATGGAAAATACTGAGGGCTTATGGAATTCCCAGCCGCATTGTTTCCATCATAAAAAGCCTATATTCTAACTTTACGTGCAGTGTTGGATTGAGTAATGTAACTTTCGAAGTGAAAACAGGAGTACGACAGGGATGCCCCTTATCAACAACATTATTGTTGACAGCCATAGATTGGGTGATGCACCAGACAACAGAGAGCAGTCCAAGAGGAATTAGATGGACAACATTTTCTACACTGGAAGACCTGGAATATGCAGATGACATTGCACTGCTCGCACATTCATATCAACACATTCAAGACAAAACCGATAGACTGAATAAGTATGGCCAGCAGGTTGGCCTGAACATCAATCTGAAGAAGACAGAGGTCATGACACTAAATGTGGGCAATCCTGAGCCAATACTAGTAAGGAACCAGAAGATAGAACAGACAGACACATTTACTTACCTAGGATGCATAGTAACACCTGATGGCAGAACAAGCAAAGACATTAACAACAGAATAAATAAAGCGAGAACAGCCTTTGCTATTCTCAACAACATTTGGAAGTCTTCCCAGTACAGCACAAACACCAAATTAAGACTGTATGAAAGCTGTGTACTTTCTGTGCTTGTCTATGGTGAGGAATGTTGGAGAGTAACAGAGAAGGAAATGTCGAAACTGTCCTCCTTCCACACAATCTGCCTAAGGAAAATTCTCCGAATCTTTTGGCCAAACACCATCAGCAACCAAGAACTACTTATTCGGAGTAACCAGGAGGACATGCAAACCACCACAGCTGGCAGACGCTGGAGTTGGGTTGGCCACGTCCTCAGAAGGGACCCTGATACCATCACAAGAACAGCTATGCTATGGACCCCCGAGGGAAAGCGAAAGATAGGCCGACCAAAAACAACTTGGCGAAGAACTGTGGAAGCCGAGATGCAAAGAATGAACCAGAGTTTGGGCACTGTACGAAGGATGGCCGCCGACCGAGCAAGGTGGAATCAATTTGTTGCTGCCCTACAAGACACCACCAGGCATGATGGCTGCTGACTGCTTTGACAGTTGGCGGTTATGGATCAAAGAAGAAGAAGAAGATTGTGCAAAAGGAGGACAGTTTTGACATTTCCTTCTCTGTTATAATAACAAATTAAACGGAAGGTTTGTTATGAAATACAGACACAAGTCATCTAAAAGTGGAAGTGTCAATACCTTATATGGGAGGAGTTTGAAATTACCTGTATCATTCAAATTTTCATGAGAGAAGGGGTAGGGTGGAGAAGATGATGATAGGAAACTCTTTACAGAGCGATACAACAGGAAGCAATCTGATCATCAGAAGAAGTCCCCCCGTCCGACAAGTGTTTCGGCCCTATATACTCCTTTACACTCTAAGGGGGGCGGGCCCACTTGGGTCATGACTCCCAAGCGTCTCAGCTTCCTGTTGTCTTGCATCGAAAATGAACCCATTTCACTTATGGTAGCAACTTTAAATTCCACAACTCCGCCAGCCGTGGAGGCAATTGTGAAAGTAACAAGGAGAAGACAAATTATTCCGTTCGTTCCGTCGCACACACTGATACACCAGCGCGAAGTCAACGAGTCGCCACTGCGCGTTCCCCACTGGACTTTTGATACTGACACCCCTTATAGTATACACCGCTTGTCGCCCCTGAGTCGCAGCCCGTTCACTAGTCCACCACAAACCTCAGCGTATTGTGGACTTAGAAAAATTTCTGGTGTTTTCTGTACCGCAGCGTTTATTGTTACGATCTCCATTCCCCATTGCGGTTGTTCCACAGCCAGCCTGATGCCTTTTCGGCAGTTTCACTAAGCCTCTTCAGGGCCCTTGTTCTCGACTGTCCCCTCAGCCCCAACAGTTTCAATAGATCATACACTGATGCAGCCACAAGCCCTCTTGCGCCCACTTCAACAGCCATGACCCTTGCAGTGACCCCATCGTGTCTCAGATCCGCGGCCAGATCACTATACTTGGCCGCTTTGAACGAATGTTGCTCATCTAATCTGGATTCAAATGGCACTGTCAGTTCAATCAGTATGACCTGAAGCGTTGCTGCAGAATGAAGCACTATATCCGGCCGTCTCCGCGATTTTCTGATACTCTCTGGATATGCCCCTCGTCCAGGTAGGTCTACTGCCATCTCCCAATCATTTGCACAATCAAGAAGAGATGGTAAACTGCTACCAGGTTTATTCGGTTTGGGGTGTGCTGACTTTCCTGCCCTCAGAAAGTATGTGTTTGCGGTGTCTGGCCGGACTTTGCTATTCGCCTTCATTCTTGCCAGATCTATTGTCGCAGCAAGCTCATTTAGCACTTTGTTATGGCGCCAAGTGTATCGCCCTTGCCCTAATGACACCTTACACGCCAAGAGCACGTGTTCAAGTGTCTGCCTCCCCTGGCACAGGGGGCACTGCTCATCATCCGACTTTCCCCATTTCACAAGGTTGGTGGCCGACGGCAGCAGGTCATACAGTGATCTGACAACGAAGCTGAGCCTAAGAGGTGCCATATGCCATATATCATTCCATGTCAAGGACCTCTGCAGGGCTCCTTCCCATGTAGTCCATTGGCCTTGTTGGACCTGCTGCACTGCTTTTTGCAACCTCTTATCATTCTCAGCTTCTCGTATCTCCTGAACTACCATGTCTCTGCGCTCCCTGCTTGATGCCTTGGACCACCAGCGGATGTCTCCATGACCAAATCCCCGTCTATTCGTTTGTGTGTATCCGATTACCTCCCTCAGTTTGAGTGACTCTTGGGCAGCATCAACAGCTTCTTCCACTTTCCACTTCCTTCCCGTTTTCAGTGTGGGCTGAATGGACTTAACCACGTCATCAGCTGACTCGCGTAGCATCATTGCAAGCCTTGCCTTTCCAACTTTGTACTCTTCAACAACTGACTTGAAAGGAAGCAGGAGTTTTGACTTTTTGCAGTACAGTGCTACATCTGACAGACCTGGTGGTACTCCTAGCCATTTTCTCATGAACTTGTTGACCTTCGTCTCTATGGCTTCCACTGTACTTGTGCTTATTTCATATATAAGCAGTGGCCACAGCAACTTTGGTATCAACATGAACTGGAGGCACCACAGTTTGAACTTCCCCAGGAGTCTGCTTTGGTCTATGATCTGTAGCCCTCTGTCTGCCATTTCTATTGTCTGTTGCACTGCCTTTGAGTCTTTTAATGAGGCATCGTACACCCTGCCAAGACTTTTAACAGGTTCCTCAATGACAGTAGGGATTCTTTGGTTAGAAACCGTGAATATGACCTCTGCTATCTTCCCTTTCCTGACTGATAGGCTTCTCGACTTCTTGGGTTTGAAGCTCATTCTGCACCAGCTGACTAGTTCATCCAGGCGTGCTAACATCCTCCGGGCCTGATGTTCATCTGATGTCAGAATTGTTGTGTCATCCATGAATGCTTTGAGCGGTGGCATGAGACACATTCCACCGAGCTTTGGACCTATAGCCATTCCTTCAGCCGCATTGAGGATTACCTGCATAGCCATCACGAATAGTATCGGAGAGATGGTACATCCCATCGCAATTCCAACTTCAAGGCCAATCCACTTCGTTGTGTACTCTCTGGTTGAAAATCTGACAGCAAACCCTGCGAAATACAGCTTCAGCATTGCTGCAATCTCTTGTGGAACATGATACATTTCTAGGGCCTGCCACAACATCTGGTGTGGAACGGATCCATAAGCATTCACTAAATCCAACCAGATTACATGGAGGTTTGTTCTGTCAGACTTTGCCTTTTGGATTGCTTCCCATATCATTGTGGCATGCTCTAGACATCCTGGTGTACCTGGGATACCTCCTTTCTGAATGGTAGTGTCAATGTACCCATTTGCCAGGAGGTATGTAGTGAGTGTTTTCGCCATCACTGAGAAGAATATCTTCCCTTCCACATTGAGTAGTGAGATTGGCCTGAACTGACTGATGTCTGTGGAATTTTGCTCCTTCGGGATGTAGACTCCGTTCGCCTTTCTCCATTCCTTGCTTACAAGCTGGGTTTTCCACGCACTCTTCAGTAAACGAAGCAGTCGTTTGAGCACCTCAGGGCATCTCTTATACACCACATATGGAACACCATTAGGACCTGGAGCTGACTTGCATCGAGCTTTCTGGACAATGCTTTCTACCTCTTGCACCGTTGGGGGCTTGGTGTTAAATTCAGCTCCTGGCTTACTCGGCCATTTAAGGCCTGCCATGCTGCTGAGCGGCTCATCTTTGCGACCATCTGAATATGTCATTCCAAGGTGTTCTTCCAGGTCTTCTTTCCTGATGTTTAGCGTACCCGACCGTGGCTGCTCAAACAGTTCTTTGGCAAACTTGAAGGGCTCCCTGAAGAATCTTTCCCAATCCATTCGAGTCTTCCTTTTCTTCCTGCACAACCTTTCTGCTCAACAAAGGGCATTATGTTGGCCTTTCAGGTGCTCCCAAACCTGTCGTAACCCTTCCTTCTCTGCGGCAACTTCGTTTTTGAACAGTTTTCGGGCATGCTTCTTCTGTTTTCTGATTTCTTCTATTTTAATTTGTCTTCTGCTTTTTCGTGGTGGGTTACTTTCCCTTGCCTCCCTCACTCCGAACACTTTGCGACAGTGCAGATATATTATGTCGCCGAAGATTTCCAGCTTCTTCTCCAAAGATATCTGCTTCAGGTTGTTATCCAACTCTTTTGCCAAGGCTTCGTCCAGCTGTTCCCAAAGCCCTTTTGCACTGGCGGGTGGAAACTTGATTGCATCTCTCTTCCCGTCCAAGAAGTGTGTGAGATCATCATCAGGCAGATCAACTTGAATGTACTCAGCACTGTGGAGAAGATATATACTTAAGTCAAATGTTTAGATTTGCTTGGTCTAGCCAAGATATATTAAAATAGACTAAATTTGATTGGCGACTCTAGCTGTGTAGAAAGAGCATGGGCGAAAGGACACATAACATGTACAAATTTAGACTCCGGCACTGTGTTCCATTGAGTCAAGACGGCACCTTCGGACTAGCCAGGACAAGAAATATAGGATTAGTAGACAGAGGATTGGACCAAATATTGAGAATCCAGCAAGAAAACTCAACTTTATAAGACTGGAAACCACAAAAGTCCTTGGAACCTATAAAAAGGATAAATTGGGATTATCATTTAAGTAATACCTGAATACCGGTAAGACGGTCCCAAAACCCATGTCCCGACACTATTTGGAAGTCTTCCTGTGCCAGACGTCTGAAGAAAATATAAACCAATACTTATTGAGTTGTAGCTCATTTTACATTTGACGTGTACTCACTGGTGGTTGTACATGTTCATACAAGACTGGCAGCCTCAGTGTATGAAAATGATAGTCATGAACCACCACAGAAAGCACTGATGACTGCTTCAAGCCAGTTTATGATTTATGCTCAGGGAGGATAAAATTATAGAGAAACAAGGGGCAATGGAAGTGACAGTGTCAGGACTAAGTATCAGAAACCCAATGCTTTGTTTTCTTCGAAAGTTTATGGTACAAGTTGGTGATACCAATTCGTGATTCCAGTGTGTGATACCAGCTTGATACTAGTCTGTGAATCAAGAGCTTGTGGTCTGCCTTCAATGTGTTGTGAAGATCCTTGCCTTGATGGTGGAGCAGTTACACCTGCAACTACACCTGGGACATACCCTCACCGCAGAATTTGATACTTGTGAAGCATTCAGCAAACCAGTTAGCATCTGGCCATATAAGTCATTTTAACCTGGCCAGATAAGTCATTTAAATCTGGACAAAGCATATAACTCATTACCCAAAATAAACCACCACCTGAACTAATTTATTTGAAGAAAAATTCCACTTCTTTTTTTTTAAAATCACCAACTTCACTTATTTATTTACTCATGTTAAACAATAATTGATTATTACATTTGTTATAATATAACTTATATGTATTTATAAATTGAAAGTTGATTTAATTATTTCTGAGATAAGTGCACTTGTATGAATCAGATATCTTAAATATGAATAAATCAGAGCTACTTATGGAATATTTTACTGAATAATTCAGTTGGCGGCTCAGAACAAGCTAATAAATTGTTTTCTTCATAGAAGAGGCAGACAGATACAAAGTTCACTATAGCCTTGAAAGACAATAATGAAAGGGGAGAAATGTAAGGAGAGAACTTACAGAGAAGATGTAAATGGTAATGATAAGATATTGGTGAATAGACGTTACAGAGAGAAAATTCATACAGAGATAAAATGAGAAAACAGGGTAACAAGGAAGAAACCAGCTCATATGTAAGAACAAACAGGGATAAATAAGAGGATAAGTTCAGGGAGTCTGAGAAATATTAAGCAGGAAACCTGAGAGGACACAAAGTCAAGAGAGTGTGAAAGTGCTAAGGCAACGAGGAAAAGTATGTCATACAAGAAAGAAAGCACATAAACTAATTGGGATATGTTAGAAATATAAATTATACAACAGTTCAGCTAGGAGACCACGGCATACGGTCAAAGATAGAGAGAATAGCGGGCGATGTCAAATGTGAATAGTGGAACCATGTTGGTTAATGGTCCACGACAAAAATGTTGTATGTATGTAAAAAAATAGGAAGTAACAAGAAGTTAACGCAAAACACGAAATCAGAATTGGTTTTTGGAATGTCAGAACTATGAATGAGGCAGGAAAGCTGAGACAGATCACAGCAGAGATGAGGAATTACAAACTACATATCCTGGGAATAAGCGAGAGCAGATGGACATGGATGGGGAGAATAAAAACAGCTACAGGGGAAACAGTACTTTATTCTGGTAGAGAGGATGGTCAGCACAACGAAGGTGTAGCCATTATCCTTAAGAAAGGAATCGAAAGGTCTCTACTGGAATGGAAACCCATTAACAACAGACTAATAAGAGCAAGACTGAGAGGGAGATTCACCAACACCACAATTATACAATGTTATGCACCAACAAACGACAGCGATGAAGAGATCAAGGATGAGTTCTATCAACAGGTACAAAAGGAAATGGAAACTGTACCCAGGTACGATCTTATTATAGTAATGGGAGACCTAAATGCGAAAGTTGGAACACACAATAGTTATAACGAAAGAGTAATGGGGAAGTGCGGCAGTGGAACAGTAAATGAGAATGGGGACAAATTAATAAGCTTCTGCAGTATTAACAACCTGGTCATTGGAGGAACACTTTTTCAACACAAAGAAGTGCACAAGTTAACATGGGAATCACCAAATGGACGAGACAAAAACCAGATAGATCACATAATGATCAATGGCAGATGGAGACATGCACTACAAGACGTGAAAGTAAGAAGAGGCGCAGATGTGGGAAGTGATCATCACCTAGTAGTAGCAAGACTGAAGGTGAAACTCAGAGCTGCTGGACCAGTTGCAGTCAAACAGAAAAGATATAACATCACGAAACTTAAGGACCCCCTCACCAGAAAAGCGTTCGTGGTCGACGTAAAGAGACGATATCTGATTACCAAAAGCCAGGAAAGAACAGAGACCGACGATGTCGACCAGAAATTCAACACCATCTCAACAATATACAAAGAAAGCAGCAAGTCATGCTTGGGATTCCAGGAAAGAAAGAGCCAAGACTGGATAACACCAGAAACGCTAAACACCATAGCGAAGAGAAAGGAAATGAAAAGAAAGAAAACAGAAGCTAAGTCTCCCAGGTTAAAGGCAATATATAGTGAACAGTACAGTCAGCTGGACAAGGAAGTAAAACGTCAAACCCGTGCTAACAAAAGGACATTTCTGGATGACCTTGCAAGACAGGCAGAAGAGGCAGCACTGAGAAATGAACAAAGCACAGTTTATAAAATAACTAAAGCTATCAGTGGAAAACGAGGTGCAAACAACATAACGTTAGTAAGAGACAAGCAAGGAAATCTCATCACCACAGCACAGGGGCAGGAAACAAGATGGGCAGAGCACTTCAGAGAAACACTGAATAAGGAACCACCAGAGACTCAGCTGAATGTTCCTGAGGCTGAAAGTGACTTAGACGTAAATACAGACATTCCACGAAAAGAAGAAATGATCACAGCTATCAAAGGGCTAAAAAATGGAAAAGCGCCTGGTCACGACAATCTAAATGCTGAGCTATTCAAGACAGACCCTGAACTAGCAGCAGAACTATTAGAACCACTATTTGCACAAGTCTGGGAAACTGAGACAACACCAACAGAGTGGAGTAAAGGAATAATTGTCAAACTGCCCAAGAAGGGCGACCTTGCAGACTGCAACAACTGGAGAGGAATTACCCTCCTCTCAGTTCCCAGCAAAATACTAGGCAGGATAATCATCCAGAGAATTTCAAAAGCAGTTGACCATAAACTGAGGAAAGAACAAGCGGGCTTCAGAAAGAACAGAAGATGTGCAGATCATATATTTGCCCTCAGGAACATTATAGAGTTGTTGATTTTGAAAAGGCTTTTGACAGCATACACAGGGACAGCCTATGGAAAATTCTGAGGGCTTATGGAATTCCCAGCCGCATTGTTTCCATTATAAAAAGCCTCTATTCTAACTTTACGTGCAGTAATGGATCGAGTAATGTAACTTTCGAAGTGAAAACAGGAGTACGACAGGGATGCCCCTTATCAACAACATTATTTTTGACAGTCATAGATTGGGTGATGCGCCAGACAACAGAGGGCAGTCCAAGAGGAATTAGATGAACAACGTTTTCTACGCTGGAAGATTTGGAATATGCAGATGACATTGCACTACTCGCGCATTCACATCAACACATTCAAGACAAAACCGATAGACTGAATAAGTATGGCCAGCAGGTTGGCCTGAACATCAATTTGAAGAAGACAGAGGTCATGACACTAAATGTGGGCAATCCTGAGCCAATAACAGTAAGGAACCAGAAGTTAGAACAGACAGACACATTTACTTACCTAGGAAGCATAGTAACACCTGATGGCGGAACAAGCAAAGACATTAACAACAGAATGAATAAAGCGAGAACAGCCTTTGCTGTTCTCAACAACATTTGGAAGTCTTCCCAGTACAGCACAAACACCAAATTAAGACTGTTTGAGAGCTGTGTACTTTCTGTACTTCTCTATGGTGCGGAATGTTGGAGAGTAACAGAGAAGGAAATGTCGAAACTGTCCTCCTTCCACACAATCTGCCTAAGGAAAATTCTCCGAATCTTTTGGCCAAACACCATCAGCAACCAAGAACTACTTATTCGGAGTAACCAGGAGGACATGCACACCATCATAGCTGGCAGACGCTGGAATTGGGTTGGCCACGTCCTCAGAAGGGACCCTGATACAATCACAAGAACAGCTATGCTATGGACCCCCAAGGGAAAGCGAAAGAGAGGCCGACCAAAAACAACTTGGCGGAGAACTGTGGAAGCTGAGATGCAAAGAATGAACCACAGTTGGGGCACTGTACGAAGGATGGCCGCCGACCGAGCAAAGTGGAATCAATTTGTTGCTGCCCTACAAGACGCCACCAGGCGTGATGGCCGCTGACTGCTTTGACGGTTGGTGGTTATGGATCAAAGAAGAAGAGAAAGAAGAACAAGAAGTGGCACTTAACAACGAATGAGTATACAATATTAGAATAGAATGGAAGGATAAGTTAGGAAGAATTATTATAGTAAATTAAGAGGAAGGGGTCACATAGTTGAGGTAACAAATAAGAGTGGGTTTAATAATGCAAAGTAAATGAGCTGCAGTTTTGTACAAAAGCATGAGTGAAGCCATAAAGGCAGATATATATAAGACAGGATGTTGTGTTGTGTTTAAACATATAATTAGATTATAAACGTCAGAATGAAATACAGTGATTATTATTGATATATAATTATGGTGATTATTGAGATGAGAGTGATTATTATTGAGTTGAGTGACCATTATTGATGTGTAATGATGAAGAGGGTCACTGAGATATATGTGAGAGTTGTGATGAAGTGAAAATGTAAGTGTTGATACGATTCTTTTTTTTAATAGACCGAGATAAGGGCATACAAAATGTCGTGAGGCAACAGTGGGTGTGAGAAAAAGAGTAAACAAATTGGTGTTTTGATAGTACTTGAAGGAAAACATTTCTCCAAGAATAAATATTTTTAATAGGTGGGTGAGATAATTGTAACCGGGTTTTAAAAGGTAGTAAAGGAAAATAATCATGACTAGAGTTATAGTGGGTCAAAGAGTTATTCCCCTTCTTGTTTTTAGACAGGTTGAAAGGGCACTAAAATCGCATTCCTATCTGCCTTAGAAAGCCTCCTCTGTTAATGGCAATGATGATTAGCGCATAAAATACCGGTCCAGCTTTCGCTGAAGGTGCATTATAAAAAAACTGAATTTAAAACAATATTATTACACTGTTTCTTTAAAAAAAAGAACTTTATGTTTGAAGAAAATACGTTAACATAAAAAACACCATAACTATTGCATCCTACGAATATACATGAATTGGTTGCCTCTACTAGTCATAAATAAACTATATATTTTCGCGTGATCATCGTTAAACCTTAGAATAAATAGCCTCATCATTTTCACGGCATACTCTTAAAATAAAAAACACTGTGGCTCAGATCTATAGCTGGTACTATTTTTAACTTTTCAGTGATCGCGTACATGAGATAAGATTAACTTTCACATTGGCCTGTAAGATCCGTTAACAAAATAAAAATAGTGGTTTTGCGTAATTCTTCCGTCCGTTGTCACTTCACAGAAAAACATACTGGAAAAAAAAAGCCTTTTTATTCTCAAATTGTTGGCCAAAAACAAATATTCAAGAGCATTCTAAAAATATTTCACATCTAAAATTTTGTTCAATTAAAAATGTTTGACTATTATTAGACTTCTGATGTTTTTTACACAATGCAAAAAAAACAATAAATCGTAATCACAAATAAAGGTTTGCAATTGTTGGTAAAATTTGCGGCAAACCATTATTGCAAGTTCCAAACAAACAAAACATTTTGCAAGATTTACAGTGAGATCTAGTTTTCTTTGAATTACAGTATTGACAACGACCAGATAATCTTGCAAGCCCACTACAGCTCACCATTGGGTTTAGCTAAAGAAACGTGTAACACAAGGAAAATTTCTGGGAAACACTGACACGATTATACACTCTGAGACATCTTTCTGCAATGAATGCATGCACATTTTTAATGTGCTGTAAAAAGATCATGTTGAAAAATAACAATTTTTATTCTTTACTGCTCACGTGCGGCTTGTTGGTAGGCACTGCGGAACAACGGCACCCCCAACTTTTTAAATCTTAATATACAGTCAATGGAGATATTTGAAGATTTGAGAAGACAATGCAACACAATGAATATTTTTATTAACAGTTCCCACATAAAGTATACTCAGCCTCTATGTCCAATAATCATTTCAATAACGAATGAATAAAAACAAGGAATCATTTTTAATTTTGAAACTAAACGTTGGCGTAAATGTGCGCTAGACAGCAGGGCCAGCCCTAGGAATTTTGCCGCCTCGTGCAATACCATACCTTGCCGCCCCA
This sequence comes from Oreohelix idahoensis, assembly GCA_024509875.1. Classification (NCBI taxonomy): domain Eukaryota; kingdom Metazoa; phylum Mollusca; class Gastropoda; order Stylommatophora; family Oreohelicidae; genus Oreohelix; species Oreohelix idahoensis. The sequence continues at coordinate 157,422 of JAMPIV010001075.1, forward strand.
GCCCAACCTCAAATTAACATTTGAAATTTTTAAAACCATTATGTTAAACAAGCTTCAACATTAATTTCACGACCATTAGCCTAATTTTAAATAGTACCATTAATAATAATGTATTGATAAATTGATGAAAATACTGTATAGTCATAAAATAAACCATTGACTTTATTAGAGACAATTATATGAAATAAATGTAGTTACATTACTTACATATAGGGGATGCTATTCTCATGTGGAACGATGAACTGTTGAGTCACAAACACTTAACTATAGTATGTACATGTTATAGTTTTTAGCACTATTTTCACAATATTTGAATTTATATTGTTTGAAGTATGTACTGCTTAAAAAGACACTTTAATTGCTTTCATATTTGCAAAAGCAGAAATAAGGTCTGCGTAGTCTAATTTTTGACCGATTTCATGTTCAATTGAAATCATGGCAAGTCCTTCCAATCTAGTTTCGGCCATTGTTGAGCGTAAATAAGTTTTAATAAGCTTCAGTTTTGAAAAACTACGCTTACCACTTGCTACCGTTTCAGGCAAAGTTAGTAATATTCTTAAGGCTATAGCGACATTAGGAGCAGTGTTATTTTCAATAATATAACAAAGAACTTCAATTGACGGTGTATTTTCTGGTACTAATTTCGATACTACTTTCAGTTCATCACATAGCTCAATGGCATCAATGTCTCTATTTTCTTGATGTGTTAAAACGCCTTCTAGGTTTTTACATTTGTTTAAGAGCTCATTTGTCATCTCAGATTTCAATTTAGGGATGTTATATAAAAAGGAAAAATGTGAACTGTGATGTTACAATTGCTCGAACCTTTCTTCAATAGAATTAGTTGCACCATCAATATTAAAAAAGAAAAATTCAATTTTGAATTTAGTTTTGGGATCTAAAATAGGTTTATCACTTGCTTCATAGTTGTGTTGCTTTTTCTGCCGACGCACTCTAGTACATTCAAACGTTGGTATCAAATCAGGATCAGCTTCAACTTTCTCAGCTAATGTTGTAGCATCAAGAAGAACATTTTGAAATGATTCATCATTTCTGAGATTCTTAAGGCTTTGGAGAACATTTCTCAAAGTTGTTATGGCACTAGTCAATTCCATTTTAATGCTTTGCAACAGTTTACTAGCACCATTAATTTCGTTTAAGACATAGTGCCATATAACCAGACAACATAAAAATTTAAAATCTCTGAGTTTTAAGGCAAGGGTTTCAGCTTCGTGTCTCGCCATTGGCCACTCAAAAAGCAGCAGCTGGGAGACTTTTTTTCAGGCCATAAATCGAGGATTCCCCAGCAAGAGAGAGGTTGGTAAGAAAACGAAGATGGCTGTATACTGCTCCACCTATGTCCCAGTCTTGACATATGGATGCGAGTCATGGGCAATGACTACAACCCACAAAAGCCAGATCCAAACCTCAGAAATGAGGTATCTGAGGAAGGTGGTTGAAGTAACAAGAAGAGACATGGCCCGCAACCAGACGATACGTCAAGGCCTAAAATCCCACCCGCTGCAGACCCAAGTAGAACAGTCCCAACTAAGATGGTTTGGCCATGTCTGCAGAATGGGAGAAGATCGGCTACCACGACAAGCATGGGAAACAAAGAGCCAGGGATCCAGACCCCTAGGACGACCCAGACTCCGCTGGGAGGACAACATAAGACAATCTTTGAAGGACCGAGGACTAGAATGTAACCAGGCCAGAAGGAAGACAGCCGATAGGATAGTCTTGCGCTCTCTCTTCCAAACCTGTACACCTCACGGAAGAAGGGGAACGATTAAGTAAGTAAGACTCGTCATCAGCATATTCTATCAATGCGTCATAAAATTCCTCAATATAATATCTTAAAGGACGAATGGCCTCGATTCTAGATTCCCAGCGAGTTGTACTTAGTGGCTTGGGCGTTAGAGTTGTAATATGTTTCTTAAGGATTCCCCAACGCAGTGTTGACGCTGAGAAAAACACATACAATTTCTGAACCGTTTCAAAAAATAAAACCCCTTCTCGAGATGACATAGCGGCATCATTGACCACCAAGTTGAGAGAATGAGAACAGCAAGGGGTATAAAAAGCTCTCGGGTTCAAGTCCCTAATACGTTGTTGAACTCCTGAATGTTTTTCTTTCATATTTGATCCATTGTCATACCTCTGGCCACGCATGTTTGCGATTGAAATATTCATGTCTGACAATTTTCTCAGAATGCATTGGATTAAAGCTGATCATGTAGTGGCTTCTACAGCAATGAAACCAAGAAAATGCTCATGAATGTTGATATCATCTGGATTTGTATTAACAAATCTCACAATTAGTGTTAATTGTTCAATGTGACTTACATCGGGAGTACAGTCTGCTACTTTGCTATAATATTTAGCTTTCTCCACCATAGCAATTATTTCTTTTTTATGGTTCAGAGAGAAGAGCAATCAATTCATTTTGAATGTTTTTCCTAAGGTAATGTTGGGTCGATCCACGAGCTACTCTCATTAAATGTTCACACAAAGCACTATCAAATCTGGCAATCAGTTCAACAAGCTTTAAAAAATGTCCATTGTTAGGGTCATATAATTTAGCAGATGTTCCACGAAATGGTAAGCATTGTTGGCTCAAGAACTGGACAATAGCAATTAGGCGTTCTATTATGCTCCTCCAGTGTCGAACTTCTGAATTTAATAACTTTTGTTGCATTGAATCAATTGTCTGTACTGATTTAAGCCTGGACGATAATTCAATACACTTTGTATGGGACTCCAAATGGGTTTTAGATTTTTTGTGTTCATTAAGATACACATACAAATGACCCCAATCATTATAGCCATCAGTAGTAAGTGCCATTTTATTACAGGAAAACAACTTACAGCAGAAACAAAATACAGAATCTGTTTCTTTTGAATACACTAACCATGATCAATTAATATGTTTTCCATTGCTTAGCTCCCTTGTGTAAAAATTTAGTGAAAATTTCCGACCATTAGAGCTGTGCGGAAAAAAACGAACTCATTTTTGGTCTCTCTGGCAGGCCTTTTTTTACGATTTCAAGTCTTTCGGTGTTGCGTAAAGAAGGATTCCATCTTGCCGGATCAGTGTACTTCTCAAGTTCATCACTTAAACCTCTGGAATTGGAAACGGTTAAATCAGTCTTATTTTCGACATTGTTAGTAATATCTACGTTACTAGGGTCCAAGTTAGAAGCACTTGCCATGAGCTCAGAATCATTTTCTTCTGTCCTACATCAGCTGTTTCAGTTTTTATATATTTATGTAAAGCCCCGCTATGCTTTTGAATATCGCGTTTTTTTCCAGTTTCCGTTTCCGATATTCGACACCTGATAGTTTTTTTCTTTTATCAGACATTATATCTGTTTGAATATTAAAACCGTTTTAATAAACCCTACAATAAAATGTATTATTTAGTAATGAATGGAGGCTGAAGCACTGTACTAATTTCCATAAAACGTTTAAGAAACGTATTTATCACTGTAACACATAGCACACTAACACTGAGCAAAATCAACTTCCTTGAATGCACACTCGAAAACAACTGAAACATTCGAGCCGCCAACATAGAACGGTCGATAAAAATTAATTCCTGATTTCCACGCCAAGTTAATTAATTCCCGTCTCTCGTTCAGCCATGCCGGAAGATTTATTGTGGCGGTCTTCAGTTGACCATTGAACACGGAAATATAATCCTCTGTGAACCACTGTGGTTTCGACCAAGCGAATCCGAAAAATTTGTAATGGCGAGGGAAGTCCCTAAAGAAATAAAGGGATACTCACGTAAAATCAATGTCAGGTTAGACAAAAATTTAGTGCCTTTGTAGGAAAAGTTAGCATTAGGATCGTATGGCAGAACTATTAGTGACGACTTGAAAAACAGCTAAAGAACAGACCACAGGTGCCAATATTTCGTAGAGAAAACAGACAAAATGTGAAGGAATAGAAAAGTAAGAAATTTTAAAATAATCTATCTAGACGAAACCTTCGAACACTCCGTGACACCCTCCACAGAGTGTTTATTTCAGGAGCCGTTCAGGTTATTCAGTCAAAATCCCAATCGATGACACTCCTACAAATGCCAGCGCCCGGGCTTAAACCTTGAACACCTGATCACTAGCGCAGTGTAGTAACCATTACACCAGCGCGGCTCCCAGGCGGAATATTTTGGCGGGATTGTAAAAATATTGTTTGCCACCCCCGAAAGCTTGCCGCCCCGTGCAAATGCACGTGTTGCACCTTCGGTAGAGCCAGCCCTGCTAGACAGTTCCACATTTAGCTCACGGTGATTGAGAAAGTGCCTAGTCAGTGGGCTGCCAAATTGGCAATGCCAATACCTGCATTTTATAGATAGCAAAACGAGTCATCAGAACTGCTGTGCGAGCAGGGAGACTGCTGAGGCATATCTCATCATTGAAAGAGAAAAACTTTGACAGAATTAAAAGTTATCTACAGCAGACATGATTTACATAATTGTTACAAATTAATTGGCTTGCTGAAATTTATCTCAGAAAATAATCTAGCCGAAGTTCATAATAATTATTTTGACCATTCCGATGACTACTTCACAGCCCAAACGCTGCCATTCGACATTAAAAAGAATAAAAATTTTTTTAATGAGCACTATGAATCAAGAAAGGCTAAATACACTAGCAATGCTTTCGGTAGAGAAAAGTTTGATCAACTGTGCACCAAAAAGGGAATGATGCAGTTTTAAATCTATTGTCAACAAATAAAAACAAAAGATGGATTTCATTTTGATATACACTTTCAAGATTACGCAAGTCTGTTAATGTTAAGAGAGCAGTTCAACTGTTTTAGTATTTTGAACTTGTTTATTATTATTACTGTCTATGTCTACATGTCTTATAACTAAAGACATTTAATGTACGGGGTAACATTAAGAAGCAGCACCACCATTTATCAGAATCACGAGCTGTTACTGTTAAGACAGATTTTAAAAAAAATTGAAATTGTAAATTTAGAATGTTATTAACTAACGTTTGGTAGCTATACGTTCCTGTGTAAATTTAGAATGTTATTAACTAACGTTTGGTAGCTGCTATACGTTCCTGTGTAAATTTAGAATGTTATTAACTAACGTTTGGTAGCTGCTATATGTTCCTGTGTAAATTTAGAATGTTATTAACTAACGTTTGGAAGCTATACGTTCCTGTGTAAATTTAGAATCTTATTAACTAACGTTTGGTAGCTGCTATACGTTCCTGTGTAAATTTAGAATGTTATTAACTAACGTTTGGACTAACGTTTGGTAGCTGCTATACGTTCCTGTGTAAATTTAGAATGTTATTAACTAACGTTTGGTAGCTGCTATACGTTCCTGTGTAAATTTAGAATGTTATTAACTAACGTTTGGTAGCTGCTATACGTTCCTGTGTAAATTTAGAATGTTATTAACTAACGTTTGGTAGCTGCTATACGTTCCTGTGTAAATTTTGAATGTTATTAACTAACGTTTGGTAGCTGCTATACGTTCCTGTGTACATTTAAGGCTATTATTCGGAGATGCGGTAGCTCAGTGGTTAGAGGACTGGCTTCCTAGCTCAGTGGTCCATGGCCCGGCTGACACCCCCGTCCCCCTGTGATAGGTCTTCACGAGTCCTGCATACTCAATCAAACATTGTATGTAGAGGAAAACTAAGAAATAAACAAGCATTCTACAATCTAGACAGAGTGTCAGCTACAACATTAAGCTTACCCTCTAGGGGTAATACAGTAAATTTGTATTGTTGCTGTAAGAGAGCCCAAAGAGTTAATTTTAAGATTGTCGATTTCGACGACTGTAAAAGTGAGAGTGGTCGATGGTCTGTCTGTAATAAAAAGTGTGAACCTATCAAGTATCTGTAATCCTTGGAAACAGCCCATACAATTGCCAGGCATTCCCTTTCAATCTTGGAGTACCTAGTCTCAGTCGGCAACAACTTCTGACTCACATACATCACCGGATGAAAGGCACTCTGGTGGTCTTGCATTAAATAAGCGTCTATACCCACAGAAGATGCATCTGTCCTCAACACAAATTGTTTGCATAAATCTGGCAAAAGCAAGATGGGTTTCCTCGAGAACACCCTCTTGATTTTTTACCTTTTATCTGGCAAACCTTGTGTCCACGTGATCATATTTTGCATCCCCTTTCTCGTCAGCCTATGCCGTCCAATGGCGGGTCTGGAACTTTCCTTGCCTTGCCAATCCCAAGTCTGGCGTGGTCAACTGAAATGACCGACTGGCTCTGTAGAAGCCTGGCGATGGCGACCACAGTGCTGGGCGTCAGAGGAGTTGAGACCGCTGGTACTTTTCTATGAAGATGAGAAATCTCGGGTTCCTCTAGCATAGAGTCTCCGATCGCTTGCTGGGTTTCTACTGAATCATAACCGATCTCAATAGCTTCTACCTTTGAAGATAGGTAATATCTGCCCCTGGCAGTGTTTCGGTGCTCGCTCTTCCCCTACCATCATCAAGAAGGACAGAGCTCTCTAATATAGCTCCCTGCGAATTCGTAAGGCAGCTTTTCTCACTATTTTCTGGCCTAAAAAGTTCGTGAGATTCAAGTGGAGTTCCAGGGAGTCCTCCGTCTAAAACCCTGGTTCTACCAAAATCATCAACTTTGCCTTCTCCTGTGAGAGTTAATGGCGTCAGTTGGAACATGTTCTGCAATGACAGATCGACTTCCTGAGTTACCGGCTCTGAAGTCTGCAAGAAAAGAACTGGACAGTTTTAGATCCCGTGTGATCACGGAGTATCCGAGAAAAAGCTCTCGGTGTCATTTTCCAAAATTCCCTGGAACGAATTGGAAATTTTAACCCTTTTAGCAGGCGCCTCTTTGCAAGAGTCACGTCTTGTGAGTGAGATATTAGGGTGGTGGGGCCCATCTCCGTTTATAGGGGAATGGTCGCTCAGGCCACTGTCCTCTTCCTTGAGAGTAAAGTGCCGGTCGTATGGGGCTCCAGGGCTTGTTGGAAATATATGATCGCTCAGTCCACGGTCTTCTGCCCTATGAAGAGTGCGCTGGTCGTGTACATACGTCATACCACTCTTGTCAGTATTTCCTTCACTTGAAGGAGTTAATACCATCGGGGGGCCTAATTCCCGATGACAAATAAGGTACTTCCAAAATCAAAGGAGTCACCACTGCTTGGCCATCCAGCTGAACAGGGCTGTCAAAATGATACGCCTCTGCGCATACAATTTCACTGTCTTTAGCGGTCTCCGCCCTCTCCTTCATAAGACAGTGATGTTTGAGCTCCCGCTGGGCTCCGTGAATTAGGTGTTCTCCCTTTTAACTTATCGGGCATGAGGTGGGCCACCTTGCGTTAGCAAGGATCGGCGCGGGTAGGGTTCCCAAAACTAAGTAAAGGCATCCGAGAATGAAATCATAGGCGGGCCGTGACATTACGGCAGCCTTGATTGTGCCACACACAAATTTGCTCTTCACCTCAATGTTCGCTATGGGAAGGCGCCATGAGGTACCACTCCTCAAAACTCAACCAATATCGACCTTTTCCCCTGTCATCTGCCCGGGCTTCACCAAATGGCGAGCGACTACACTGGGGTAAGTAAGCCCACTGTCAAATGAACAAGTAGTGTGAGTTCCATTCACTTCTGCTGGTCCATTATTTGAGAACAACTTCTCTGACTGGATAGGTTCCCAAGTATTCCCTTTTGTCACTCTCACGGACCTTAGACAAGCTACATGGTGAGAGGGTGGTTTATTCATACACTGGGACGTCCAATGGGAAGTAGTTCGACAAAACTGACAATACTGGTCATTCTCTCCCCTGTTTCTAGCGGGTTCATGAGCGGTCACTCTCTGTGATCTGTTAAGAGGTAGGGTCACATGTTATGACCAGAATGGGACTCCTTGTGAGAAGGCCCCTGCTGCTTGTGAGCAGGAGAAGACGACTGCGACGATGATGCTCCTTTTTTCGGGGCTGGCAGGTCCCGTGCCCTACGGGTGTGTCTAAATGTTTCGGCCTGTGCCGTCTGAAACCTTTTGGCAAATATGATGATCTGGTCAAGTTGCTGGGCGCCCTGCTCTGCCAGGTACCGCCTCAAGTCAGGAGACATGGTTGCCTTCAATTGTTTTGACATTACAAGCTCTTCCATTACCTCAAATTTTTTGCCAGTCCTGACAACTCCCTCCAGCGAGCAAGATTATTCCTCAACCTTTCCGCAAACTGGTCAAAACTCTCTCCCTTCTTCGGCCGGCTCTCCCTGAACATAGTTTGGCACTTTTGTGGGGTCCACTGGAAACTTTGTAACAAAGCGTTACGTAGGGCTTTAAAGTTATTCTGGTCGTCGATGAGCATCTTGCTATAAATATCATATGCATGACCTTTCAGGGACTGTGATAACTTTAGACACCAAAGACTTCCATCCAAACCATATGCCATTGCCATCCGTTCAAATTTCTCCAGAAACGCGTCGCTTTTCTCATTCCCACTAGGAAAATAGTCAAATGGGAAATTCATAGCTGCCATCCGGGGCCCTCCGTTTCCTGAGGGGTCTGCCACCGCTGCTCTGGGGGAGTCTCCATTCGCCAAACAGCCCTCCGAGACTCTACTTTGCTGTTCCAGAGAAGGCATGGCAAGTTCGTGTTGTCTCTCTGCTGCCCGTTCCTCTTTCTCTGCTTCCTTTTTCCGAAATTCCATCTCGGCCTGCCGGACTATTCCCTTTTTCTCTGCTTCCATTTTCCGAAAGTCCATCTCGGCCTGCCGGACCTTTTCCTCTTTCTCTGCCAAAACTCTGAATTTTTCCAACTTGGCCTGCCGGTCGTTTTCTTCTTTCTCTCGCTGGTCGTGTCTATCATTTTTCCTTATCATGTATGCCTTAGTCTCAGCATCATCCATTCCCATATATTTAGCTGCCTCACGCCAGGCAGCCCGTAACTTGACCGATTCCGCCATGTTACATCTAACTTAAATTTACACTCCCAAGTACAACCGATGAGGAAAAAAGACAAATATTTAACTATACCTGCTGTTGCAACCACAACCATAAAATTCTAGAATAACGCCTAATGTAGGTAATAAAAGCCACCTTTTTTTCCGTTACCCTGAAAAAATGGTTAAGAAGCTTACCCTAAACCCTGGAATTACCTTCCTGTTTAGAGAAAAAAGCCACGGTTAGCCATGAATTACCTCTATGTCATCTAACCTTAATACAACTTCAATAATCTATAATGAATGCACCCTGTGGAAAAAAAACTTATGACTGTATCAGTTCTAACAGCTCAAAGTCTAGGGGTAAAATAAAGAAAATCTATTCTCAGAGAACTTTCTATAGAACCAATCTGTGAATCTAAGACAAGATCCCAGAAATGATCCTGGAGAAATGATCCCAGACGAGCCCCCACTTGTCACGAAGTGGATAGTTTGTCTGAGTACACAGACAAGACACTAGTTTTGAGGAAGTCTGAGAAAATAGATTTAGATGAGAATGACAGTGACTGTGGAAAGATGAGGCTTATAGCTTTGAGGGGGAGAACCAAGATTGACTCTCCCTCGCCACTTGTGACTAAGCTAAGTGCTACTGACTCACCACTTCTGACTACCATAAAGGAGATAGGGTTTCACTAAAGTCCACAGACACAACTATACAGACAAGCATATACATACAGTATAGTTATAGAGAAAGTGATCCAGTGTACATTTTATAGTTTATTAAACAACAAAATAAATAACACAGCAAAATAAATAACGTGCAAGGTTGTACAAACCTGAAAAAAACAAAAAATTAAAATGACATACACTTACAACCAAACAATTCCACCCTCTCTTTCAACCTGCATGGAAAAAAAGAATTAAGGATTAACCAAAATCTACTTGGTGGGGGTCTCTATGTAAGAGCCACCACTCCAAACTATCCTATTATTATTATTAAATCTAACCCACTGTCCTGCTGCAGACTTAAAAACTAAATGTCTGCACAGTCTTAATGCACTATAAGATGTCCTACACAGCTAACAACTGTACCCCTATCACTGATCCACTAACGGACTGTTCTTTGTTAACTCAGAGGCTGTTCTCTACGTCTTTCAATCTGGCTCTCTCTAACTTCTCTCTCTCTCTCTCTTCTGCTGCTGCTCAGTGTCTCTCTGACACTACTGTCTTCTGCTGAGTGGTGCCTCCATTACGCCCCTCCTCTCGGTAGCCTTCGGATAAGAATGATTTCCCTTTCTCCTTTCCAAACTACAGATGCTGATGACTTTGGTATTAATAACGATGGACTTGACTCGGGATGTAGAACCTTCGTTGCTAATGAAACCTCTTTCCACTGCCCCATTAACCTCTTCGGGTTTAGGACAAACGGCTTTATTATGGCCGTATACAACAACAACACCAGACCTCGCGCCTATTTGGTGTGTTATAACGAGCTAAGACCTCCTGATTTTTTTTAGAAAACCTGGTCCCGCTGAAGAATGTGCTTCACTGCATGATAACTTCTTTCTTTTACTGGCACAGACGTACTGGGCACCGGAATTACCACGTCATCAGTTTTCTCGAGCCCTCTGCTTCGGAGAAGGCAAATTACTGTGGTAAATTGTAAGGCAGTTTTACAACCCTCCCTGTGTGCCGTGAAAAATGCTGTGAACAAAAAATTAACCACAACTTTACAACAAATTCAAAACATTCTCATCCCTAACATTTAACCACCTTAAATTCCTCTACTCCCCTCTTTCCCTTAACTTAATACATTTCCCCTACACAAGCTACGCACAAGCAATAAACAAATATTCCTACCCAAAGGTCAAACTAATTTACAGTCCCAGCTATCTCTTTGCCCGCTCCCCCTTAATATCTGTCTGTTATGTGAACTCCCATACACAGGCTGACCTAAATCTGTTGCGCTAGTCTGGCCCTCAGGTGTCATAACATTAGCTTCATTGAAGCGAAACATCCCCCAGTATAAGTTTCCCAGCCCTACTTTTTACAACTGACCCGGGAAGGTTATCACTTAATACAATACTAATACATTGTTACTACACCATCTCAGTAATATAAAATTCACTTCACCCCTGTCTCCTGACTACACAACAAATTAATACACAATTAAATAAAATACACACATACGCTCGCATAGTTACACTGCAAATTATCATAATCAAAATGCGGTTTTCACAGTCGTCCTGTTACATATTACAGAGCACCCGTTTATCTAAGTGCTTATCATCTTAAAATTAATATCTTAAAGCCGCTACACACTCCTAGACACTCCTACTTATCATAGAATACTATTATATCCAACTTACATTTTTATTATTTCTACAAGATAGCAATTGATGGCACTAATGTCTAACAAATTTAATTTAACTCCCCGAAGAAAAAACTTACTTTAACATGCTAAGATCTATTATGAAAGGAACTATCTACGACGTTAATTAAGTTGCACACATACCCAATTACCGAATTTCTCTCGCTGAGCAACTGATAACTCGCTGAGCAGACGATAAGGCGTGGATTCACGGCCAAAAATTTTGAAACTAGAAAGACCGCTAACTGATTTTGACGCCACATATATAGTAAAATATTATGATGAATTCAGACGCAATGAGTCATCGCGTGGCGTCGCTTTGGGCACCCTGAGACCAATATTATTATTGCAAAAAAATTAAATCTGACCTCAGTCAATGATATCATCAACAACTCGATGACTCATGTTTAGTTTACTCATGTGCAAATTATTGCATCACGTTAGATAATACTACTGACCGTTTTAGTTACCAGAATAAATGTGATTGGTTCTGCTTTGGTTCTGCGTACCTGGGTCGTGTTTCAGCCCCCATCCCCTCAATAAACCGGGTAGGTGTTCCGAACGTCTGAAAATTTAATCCAGCCTAATAATTCTGAACTCAAACGCCTAATAAAATATGTTAACGAAATTAATACAGAAAAAAGAAGACTGGGGCGAATTGAAACTAAAACCTCCATAACTCCTCATAATAAAACGCAAATAATTACCTGGAGAAGAAGAATGGGGCCCGTTGAAAATAAAACTACAGTAACTCCTAACAACGTTCCTGTGTAAATTTGAGGCTATTATTCGGTGCCGCGGTAGCGCAGTGGTTAGTGCACTGGCTTTCTAGCTCGGTGGTCCATGGTTCGACCAGCAGCTGAGGTGGGATTTGTTAGACCGCAAACGGCTCCGGGGTCTACCCAGCCTCAAAAACTGGATACCAGAGCAACTCTGAGACAGTTAAGACGGCCGGCGTGATGCTGACCACATCACCCCTAGTGTGTCGATGGTCAAGAAAATATGGGCCTAACACCATATTCCCAATATGCCTCAATGGGCATGTAATGGAATCCTGTACCTTTTTATTATTATTACTGTCTATTTCTACATGTCTTATAACCAATGAAATTTAAAGTAACTTTAAGAAGCAGCCCCACCATTTATCAGAATCACGAGCCGGCACTGTTACTGCTAAGACAGATTTCTTAAAATTGAAATTGTAAATTGAGAATGTTATTAACGTTTGGTGTAAATACGTTCCTGTGTAAATTTGAGGACCCATGGAATATGTCCTGGCTAACACCCCCTCCCCCTGTGATAGGGCCTCACATGTCCTGCATACTCAATTAAACATCGTATGGGGAGGAAAACCGAGAAATAAGCAAGCATTCTACAATCTAGACAGAGTGTCAGCTACAACGTTAAGCTTTTGCTCTAGGGGTAATAAAGTACATTTGTACTGCTGCTGTAAGAGAGCCCAACGAGTTAATTTTGAGATTTTCCATTTCAACGACTGTAAAAATGAGAGCGGTCAATGGTCTGTCTGTAATAAAAAGTGTGAACCTATCAAGTATCGGGAATCCTTGGAAACAGCCCATACAATTTCCAGGCATTCCCTTTCAATCTTGAAGTACCTAGTCTCAGCCGGCAACAGCTTCCGACTCACATACATCACCGGATGAAAGGTACTCTGGTGGTCTTGCATTAAATAAGCCCCAATACCCACAGAAGATGCATCTGTCCACAACACAAATGGTTTGCATAAATCTGGCAAAAGCAAGATGGGTTTCCTTGAGAACTCCCTCTTGATTTTGCACAAGGCTATCTCGCAATCTTGAGTCGACGTGATCTTATTTGGCATCCACTTTCTCGTCAGCGAGGTAAGTATAGCTGAGATGAAAGAGAACTGGATAATGGACTTGTGATCAATATTTACAAGTCCAATTAGACTTCTAAGATTGCACACCTGGTGAATTAAAAGAGTGAGAACGGCAAAACATTTTAAATGCGAATGCGGTTACAACAAGGGCCCTAAGATGGGCTCGGGCGAATGGTGATGTTGCTCCTGAGAATCAGACTTTCATACTGACATAAACAAAGAATCTTTTGCAGAACTTTAAAGAGATGATAATTCTTTAAGGACATTTTTTCGTGTACTCAGGGGTGATGATATAAAAATAACTGAAGAGCCTCGTCAATGGTATATTCTTAAGAAAACAAAAGAGTTAAATTTGCATTCATTGTGTGCCGTATTCTCTCTAGAACGTTGTCACCATTACAGCTGCTCTGAGCGCATCACGATTCTGGGCAAGTCAACCTTCATCATCCAAAGACATGTTCAGACTCTCTGTGATGTCCTGGATCCAACGTTGTCTAAGTCGTCCTCTTCCCCTTTTCCCAGGAACCAAGCCTTCCATTAATAATTTTTTTCCAGACTATTATGTTTTTTTATATGACCGAAAAATTTCAGCTTCCTTATTGCGATGGTATTTAGGAGCCAGTTTTCCTCTACATTTAGTGAGTGCAGTACTTAAATTCTACCTAGAAAAAAATCAGCTATATAGCCTAAACCAATCGGGATGTAGAGCAGACAGAAGTAAAGTAAACGAGCTTATACGATTAGAAACCATAGTAAATGTTAGGGCTGAAGAGGAATGTTCATGAGGTTGAAAGTGACTTAGACGTAAATACAGACATTCTAAGAAAAGAAGAAATCATCACAGCTGTATGGAGCCGCGCTAGCGTAGTGGTTACAACACCGCTCTGGCGACCGAGTGATTCAGGATCAAACCCGGGCGACGGCATTTGAGGATTTTTCGTCGACCGGGAATTGGACTGGATTAACTCGAGACCTGGCGAGAACATTTGAAGGAGTGTCGTCGACCAGGGATTGGCGGCTCCTGAGCCGACCCAGCTGCAATGGGTACCTCCGAAATCGGAGAGTATTTGCCTGAATGGCGAGGGACACCTGTCTCTGTACAAGTAAAAAGGGATACTCACGTAAAATCAATGTCAGGTTAGACATTAGGAATAACCTGAGATTTCGCCTCGAGTATTAGCGGGCGTACGCAAAAAAAAAAAAAAAATCACAGCTGTCAAAGAGTTAATAAATGGAAAAGCGCGTGGTCACGACAATCTAAATGCTGAGTTATTCAAGGCAGACCCCGAAGAAAATGTCAAAACTGTCCTCCTTCCACACAATCTGCCTAAGGAAAATTCTCTGAATCTTTTGGCCAAACACCATCAGCAACCAAGAACTACTTATTCGGAGTAACCAGGAGGACATGCACACCATCATAGCTGGCAGACGCTGGAGTTGGGTTGACCACGTCCTCAGAAGGGACACTGATACCATCACAAGAACAGCTATGCTATGGACCACCGAGGGAAAGCGAAAGAGAGGTCGACCAAAAACCACTTGGTGGAGAACTGTGGAAGCTGAGATGCAAAGAATGAACCAGAGTTGGGGCACTGTACGAAGGATGGTCGCCGACCGAGCAAAGTGGAATAAATTTGTTGCTGCCCTACAAGATGCTACCAGGCGCTGACCGTTTTGACGGTTGGCGGTTATGGATCAAAGAAGAAGAAGAAGAGGAAAGATAAAGCAGAAGCAAGTTTCCTGGATGTAGCTATAGCGTATGATGAATGCTGGAGAGATGGAGCTCCTTACAAGATGAAAAAAGATTGAAATTACGGGCAAAACATATAAGTAAAATGGAAATAATATTTTTCAGAACTCCTTGATGGTTAGCAAGGTCAAGCATCAGAAATGATAACCACTAGCACAGAAGAGGAAACCAATCGTGATGAAGATGACATAAAGATGGAAGAGCTGAAAGCAGCATTGGAGAAAATCAAGATGGGCAAAGCAGCAGGGCATGATGGTATAACACCAGAAATGGTTAAGTACATGGGAGCACCAGGCATCCTATTACTCTTAAGGGTCCTGCAGGCAGCATGGTGCAACAAGACCATACCAAAGAATTGGGAGATTGCCATCATAACACCAATTTTCAAAAAGGGTGACAATCGACAATGTGGAAACCATAGAGGCATATCCCTTCTCAGTGTCCCTGGTAAAATCTACTCTAGAATCCTAGAGCAGAGATTCCAACGCCTAGCTGAGCCACAATTGGATGAGTTCCAGTGCGGATTTTGAGCTAACCGATGTACTCAAGACCTAATCTTCACACTCAGATAGCTGAATGAAAAGGCCCTTGAGTATAAGAGTGAGATCCATCTTTGTTTCATAGATCTGGAAAAGGCGTTTGACAGGGTCCCCTAGAGCAAACTTTGGGACTGTTTGGCAAGGAAGAACATTCCAGCACCTCTGATTCACGCTATACAGAGCTTCTACAAGTCTTGCAGAAATTATGTGAGAACAGCAAACCATAAGTCAGAAGAGTTCAGGACCACCACTGGTGTAAGACAATGTGATATCCTGTCACCTTATCTTTTCATACTCCTCATGGACGATGTCATCAAGGCATGTAAGGAGAGAACAAGAAAGTATTCAGTGGGGTACTGGAAGATGAGACATGTCTGTATTTCAGAGCTGGCCTTTGCTGATGATGTTGCCCTGACAGCTAAATCAGAGGCACATATCCAATCCAACCTGCAAGTCTGGAAGGAAGAGCTGGAGAAGAGAGGGATGGTCATAAGCAGCTCTAAAACAAAATCCATGGTGATATCACGAGAAGAAAGAAGACATCAGACTAAGCTGGGTAAACAGGTCCTGGAGCAGGTCGACCACTTTAAATATCTCGGAGCTATTACAGAACGAACGAACGAACGAACGAACGAACTTTATTTTCAAAGGGTTGAGAATTGGGCACGCAGGCCCGTCTGACATTCTGCCCTTCCTTTCTCTCACCTTTCATACTGAATTCATTTATTCTCATATGCATTTTACATATCAAATTCAAGGAATTCAACGTTGTAAAGTAAAATAATAATATAGCACACTCATATTAACATTAATTACTTATAAGCATGACATAACATATGTTGAAAAGTACAAACATTATCAGAGATAGATAGATAGATAGATAGATAGATAGATAGATAGATAGATAGATAGATAGATAGATAGATAGATAGATAGATAGATAGATAGATAGATAGATAGATACGATAGATAATTAGATAGATAGATAGATAGATAGATAGATAGATAGATAGATAGATAGATAGATAGATAGATAGATAGATAGATAGATAGATAGATAGATAGATAGATAGATAGATAGATAGATAGATAGATAGATAGATAGATAGATAGATAGAACCAAAAGGGAGGGATCAAAGAAGAGTTGGCCACTCGAAAAGCAGCAGCTGGGAAACTTTTTCAGGCCATAAATCAAGGATTCCTCAGAAACAGAGAGGTTAGTAAGAAAACGAAGATGACTGTATACTGCTCCAAATATGTCACAGTCTTGACATATGGATGCGAGCCATTGGCAATAACTACAACCCACAAAAGCCAGATCTAAACTTCAGAAATAAGGTATCTGAGGAAGGTGGTTGAAGTAACAAGAAGAGACATGGTCCACAACCAGACGATACGTCAAGGCCTAAAATCCCACCCACTTCAGACCTAAGTAAAACAGTCCCAACTAAGATGGTTTGGCCATGTCTGCAGAATGGGAGAAGATCGGCTACCACGACAAGCATGGGAAACATAGAGCCAGGATCCAGACCAACAGGACGACCCAGAGCCCACTGTGAGGACAACATTAGACAATCTTTGAAGGACTAGGGACTAGGATGGAACCAGGCCAGGAGAAAGACAGCTGATAGAATAGTCTGGTGCTCTCTCTTCCAAACCTCTACATCTCATGGTAGAAGCAGAATGACTAAGTAAGTAAGTAAGTACATATAAGTATCTAGAAAGCTTTTTACAGGATAGGTACTTTTTAGTAAAGGTGAACAACGATAAGTTAGAGATATGTAATAACAAAATGGAATTCCGCAGGGTTCAGTGATTTCACCTACAATTTTCACAATGTTTGTAAATCATTTAGCAGATGACTTTAACGACGTTAAGAATGCACTATCACAATTTGCAGATGACTGCACTATTTGGCGGTCTGTATAAAACCATGAACATTATTATGAAACACTGCAAAAACAAATAGACAATGTTTCAGAAACGATGACAAGTTGGGGCTTCCAAATTTATGTTAACAAAATAGTAGTATGATCTTCAGCAAGGGAAATATAAGAAATAATAACAAAATCAATATAACCATTAAAGGGAAGAAAATATGTATCTCCATAACAACTCGATTCCTGGGCATGACTTTAGATAAATAACTAAATTGGAATAAACATATCATTTTAGCAGAAAGCTGTTGGGGCCTCCTAAATATGCTAAGACTAGTAAAAGGTAATGGATGGGGGTGGCCAGTAACAAAATAATGTGTATGTCCTATAAGTCATTCATCAGCGAAAACTAGACTATGCTAGCACAGTCTTTGACTTACCTTCAGCCATGAGAACCATTACAGGCGCATTGAAATCAACATCAGTAGAGGCACTAGAAGTAGCTCTCGGCATACTGCCCCTTGATCTAAGATCAGGAAGAACTAAGACTAAATTATTGGAGCAAAGTAGCACATTAAGTGACCCACTAGGCGCATAAAGCATTTGTCCCGAACCAACCATGTGTATGGGACGTCCCCTTAAATACAGAAAGGTATCCAACAGGTTGGAGAACTATAGAGTATCTAATACGGTTCAAAGAACTGTCAAACAAAAGTAATAATAGTAATAAATACAGTGTAGAAACATAATACCACCCTAGGAACTAAAAGCAACAATCACGTGAAACTCACTGAAAAGATTAAACAGCATATAGAAAATAATGAAGCTAAATGGCAATAAGAAAAGGTACATAAATCAATTTTAAAAACAAAGCTTGGCTGTTTACATTGATGGATACAAGGGCGATAGTGGGCAACTAGGTGCAGGTGTTTTCTTCCATCTTTTCTAGTATAAAATGTTTCCTTTTTGTATATCGTCTCTCTAACAAGTTAAAGATAGGAAGGTTTAGGGTTAGGATTAGGGTTACGATTAGGGTTAGTGTTAACCCTAATCGTACCCCTAATACTAACCCTAAACCTAACCCTAACTGCTACGAAACAAGACATAACTTCACATATTCTCTGCACGAGTAATAGGAAATTACCATATATTAGTAGAAAACACTGGAGAGGCAGCTGTGGATCCATTGCAACCAATGTTCGATATGATGACGCCAAATCGTGTCCTAGACAAATACTCGGAACTAAGCAACGAATGCTCCCATAAGGGGAGGTCACTCTATACTTTAATACTACCAGGCAGTTTAATCGGACTGGTTCTCTTGTTCGGTGGCTGTTAACTTTAGTTTAAGAGCGGAGTGAGGACTACTCATGTACAGCTGAATAAATTTAAGGGTGGCAATATCTGGTTTGTACTTCGGTAACTGTGCCTTGAGAAGACGGTGCTGTAACCATCTTGCCAGCTCGACTGTTTACATCTGAAGGCGAAAGATAAGCACCTCATTTTTTTATCTTCCCTTTATTAAGTTTGAGAAAGACGCCATTTATACTCCAACAGAAACTATGTTGCAGAGCTGTACGAAGATGACGAAATGTGAAGAAACAACACAAATAAAACAGGAACTAGATTATGAGGTATGGTAGAGTTTCAGAAAAGTAGACAAAGGCAGCCATATTTAGGCTACCAAGTGTACATAAATACATCCGATATTTTTTTCAAATTGCCTTCTACCTTTCCTTTTATTATGGTTTTCAGCAAAGTGGTAGGCCTATGTATTTTTATATGATCACAATATTTTGATCTCATTCATTATTTCTTGTTTACATTCCTAGCTTTTCTAGGATTTCTTACCCCACCCCCTCCACACACACACATATCTTGTCATGAGAATCACTTCATTCTTTTATATATCCAGATCTCACAAGCCACAATTCTTTTCTCCAACTTCTTGATCATTATCCCAGCTTCTACACCATACAGTAATAAAAGTAATAATACTTGATAATTGTCATTTTTAATTTGTGAGTTTGCCCCATTCTTTCCTATCCCATGTCAAGGGCCAGGGCCGGCTCTACTGATGGTGCAATATGTGCATTTGCACGGGGCGGCAAGCTTTTGGGGGTGGCAAAAAATCTTTTTACTTATTTTTACAATCCTGCCAAAATATTCCGCCTGGGAGCCACGCAGGTGTAATGGTTACCACACTGCGCTAGCGATCAGGTGTTCAAGCCCGGGCTGGGCATTTGTAGGAGTGTCATCGACCGGGATTTTGACTGAATAACCTGAACGGCTCCTGAAATAAACCCTCTGTGGATGGTTTCACGGAGTGTTCGAAGGTTTCGTCTAGATTATTTTCGTCGGATCTTTAGCTGTTTTTCAAGTCTTCACCAATAGTTGTGCCATACGATCCTAATGCTATATTCTCCTACAAAGGCACTAAAAGGTATTTCTTTAGGGGCGTCAGTATAATTTATTTGCTTGGTCAAAACCACAGTGGTTCCCAGAGGATTATGTTTCCATGTTCAGTGGTCAACTGAAGACCACCACGATAAATCTTCCGACATGGCTGAACGAGAGACGGGAATTAATTAACTTGGCGTGGGAATCAAGAATTTATTTTTTTATCGACCGTTCTATGGTGGCGGCTTGAATGTTTCAGTTGTTTTTGAGTGTGCATTCAAGGAAGTTGATTTCGCTCAGTGTTAGTGTGCTATGTGTTACAGTGATAAATAAGTTTTTTAAATGTTTTATGGAAATTAGTACAGGGATTCAGCCTCCATTCATTACTAAGTAATACATTTTATTGTAGGGTTTATTAAAACAGTTTTAATATTCAAATAGATATAATGTTCGATAAAAGAAAAAAAACTATTAGGTGCCAAATATCGGAAACGGGAAAAAGAATGCGATATTCAAAAACATAGTGGGGCTTTACATAAATATCTAAAAACTGAAACAGCTGATGTAGGACAGAAGAAAGTAAGCAAATGTACCAAAACAAATGATTCTGAGCTCATGGCAAGTACTTCTAACTTGGACCCCAGTAACGTAGATATTACTAACAATGTTGAAAATGAGACTGATTTGACCGTTTCCAATTCCAGAGATTTAAGTGATGAACTTGAGAGGTACACTGATCTGGCAAGATGGAATCCTTCTTTAAGCAATACTGAAAGACTGGAAATCGTAAAAAAAGGCCTGCCAGAGAGACCAAAAAAAAGAGTTCATTTTTCTTGACAGCTCTAATGGTCGGAAATTTTTACTAAATTTTTACACTAGGGAGCTAAGCAATGGAGAACATATTAATCGATCAAGGTTAGTGTATTTAAAAGAAAAAGATTATGTATTTTGTTTCTGCTGTAAGTTGTTTTCCTGTAATAAAATGACACTCATTACTGATGGCTATAATGATTGGGGTCATTTGTATGTGTATCTTAATGAACACGAAAAATCTAAAAATTACTTGAAGTCCCATACAAAGTGGATTGAATTATCATCCAGGCTTAAATCAGTACAGACAATTGATTCAATGCAACAAAAGTTATTAAATTCAGAAGTTCGATACTGGAGGAGCATAATAGAATGCCTAATTGCTATTGTCCAGTTCTTGAGCCAACAATGCTTGCCATTTCGTGGAACATCTGATAAATTATATGACCCTAACAATGGACATTTTTTAAAGCTTGTTGAACTGATTGCCAGATTTGATAGTGCTATGTGTGAACATTTAATGAGAGTAGCTTGTGGATCAACCCAACATTACCTTGGGAAAAACATTCTAAATGAATTGATTGCTCTTCTCTCTAGAACCATAAAAAAAGAAATAATTTCTATGGTGGAGAAAGCTAAATATTATAGCATAGTTGCAGACTGTACTCTCGGTGAAAGTCACGTTGAACAATTAACACTAATTGTAAGATTTGTTAATACGAATTCAGATGATATCAAAATTCATGAGCATTTTCTTGGTTTCATTGCTGTAGAAGCCACTACAGGCTCAGCTTTAACCAAATGCTATCTAAGAAAATTGTCAGACATGGATATTCCAATCTCAAACATGCGTGGCCAGGGGTATGATAATGGATCAGATATGAAAGGAAAACATTTAGGAGTTCAACAACGTATTAGGGACTTGAACCCGAGAGCTTTTTATATCCCTTGCTGGAGCCGCGCTAGCGTAGTGGTTACAACACCGCTCTGGCGACCGGGTGATACAGGATCAAACCCGGGCTACGGCATTTGAGGATTTTTCGTCGACCGGGATTTGGACTGGATTAACCTTTTGAACTCGAGGTCCCGAAATTTCGGTCCGTGCGTAAAAAATCCTCTCCCCGAGAGACCGTAATCTCGGCCTGACACACCTCGCTTAGCAAAATGGGGTGGGAATGGAAATGTGTAAAAAATAATGAGGTCAGGAAGTACACATATCTTGTGGAATGTTGAACCAAAATGGCGGCACCTACGACGTGATAATATTTTGCAATTTTTTAACTGTTTTTACAATGAAAAGGCGTGTTGAAAATCCAGGAAATAGCCATTCTAAAAGGCTAACAACGGAACAAGCTGTTGAACTTGTGCTCAATGATTCGGAGGATGATGAATTAGATTTAGATGGTGATTATTGTGAAAGTGACATCGAAAAATGAATCGAGTGACGAAACTTGTGAATCACATTATGATCAAGCTAGTTCTAACCCTGTTCCTGGCCCCTCAGGGGATCGGGCTATGGTGCAGGGGCGTGGAAAGGGGCGTATCCCACACAATGTATCAAGTAAATTTGATACAGGTTGGTCTACCGCAAATATATTTAGACCTATGTTTACCGTAGACACAATATTTGTGGAACAGATAGGCCCTAAGAATATTCCAGATTCCATTTCTCCTGAGAGTAAAGCCATTGAATTTTTGGAACTTTTCCTCGACAGTAAGGGCACAATTTGTGTGAGCAGACAAACAGACATGCTGAGCAAGTCAAATGCAAAAAGCCAACCAACTACTATGCTAAACATTATAAAGATGTAACAGTGCCAGAGGTAAAAGCATTCTTTGGACTACGTCTTCAAATGGAGCACAGTGTGAATAAACCACGTTACGAAGATTACTGGTCCAGCTCGTCTTCGAACTTCATTTCGCAAACTCCTGGATTTCGCACTATAATGGAACGCGATCGCTTTCTTGCTATATGGACATTTCTTCATCTTGTAGATGAAGAGGACCCTGCTCTGGATAAAGCAGATAAACTGTACAAAGTAAGGCCCATGCTGAATTTGTTGCTTCCAAGATTTCGATATTATTATTCACCCTCACAACACTTGAGTTTAGACGAGGGCATGATCCCCACTAAAAGCAGACTTGCCTTCAAACAATACATAAAATCAAAGCCCATTAAGTGGGGAATAAAGGCTTACATGGCATGTGAAGCGAGCTCGGGCTATATTCTAAATTTGGAAATTTACACTGGAAAAACAGAGGATGTTATTCCAGAACTCGGTGTTGTTGGTAGTGTCGTCATCAGGATTTTGACTTCAGGTGATTTGGCAAACAAAAACCATATTCTTGTCATGGACAGATTTTATAACAGTGTAACTCTCTTTGACAAGTTATACAGTGAATATGGAAACACTTGCAGTAGGGACAGCAATGACAAATAGGAAATATTATCCAAAAGAACTGTCAGGAAAGAAGAAAATGTGCAGGGGCAATCAGAATTTGTCTGTTTCAATAACATTGTTTGCCTTGTATGGATGGACAAAGACCCATCAATTTTATATCTAATTATCATAACCCAACAGAAATGGGAACTGTTAGAAGGAGAAACAAGGATGGAACAACTGTGGATGTTCAAACTCCACAACTTTGTATTGACTACAATACTTTCATGGGTGGCTGCGATGTCAACGACCAAGTTTGTCGTCTCAATAAAACGCGCCAGCATTATTGCTGGCCTCGACGGCTCATAGTGAAATTTTTCATGTGGGCATGCAATAATGCCTATATACTAATGAATAAATACAATCCCCACAATGTAACTGGAAGACGCTACAGAACATTTGGTATGTTCATGAATAAAATCTGTTTATCACTCATTGGCGATTACAGAACAGCGGCAATGAAGCTTCACAACCGTGTTGATGCACATCAGAGGCTACAAAATGTGGGCTTGCATCATCCTCAAGTGTCTCCACAAGCTACTGGCAATAACATTTGTGTTGTGTGTGCATACAAATTCAACAAACATGTTAGTGACTTCCCAGACATGGCCTACAAAGACAGACCATTCAAAAAAGTGAAGACTAAATTCTGGTGTAAATATTGTGAAAGCTATCTGTGCCTAAAGGAAGGGTCTACATGCTGGGAGGACTGGCACACTAAGCAGGAATATTGGAGATGATCAGGTCAGTCAATTTTATATAAAA
Source organism: Oreohelix idahoensis (assembly GCA_024509875.1). Taxonomy (NCBI): domain Eukaryota; kingdom Metazoa; phylum Mollusca; class Gastropoda; order Stylommatophora; family Oreohelicidae; genus Oreohelix; species Oreohelix idahoensis. Next base: position 181,142 of record JAMPIV010001075.1, read on the forward strand.
TAGTTAAAACTGACTATATTGTTGTGTCACATAACTAGTTTTGCTTATGTGTCTGTTTTGTGCATTTTTTGCTCAGGAGCCCAGGGGAATGGGATTTTACAGGCTGGGTGGCCAGGGTTCAAAGGGTTAACTCGAGACCTGGCGAGGACATTTGAAGGAGTGTCGTCGACCAGGGACTGGCGGCTCCTGAGCCGACCCAGCTGCAATGGGTACCTCCGAAATCGGCGAGTATTTGCCTGAATGGCGAGGGACATCTGTCTCTATACAAGAAATAAAGGGATACTCACGTAAAATCAATGTCGGGTTAGACATAAAATAATAACCTGAGATTTCGCCTCGAGTATTAGCGGGCGTACGCAAAAAAAAAAAAATATCCCTTGCTGTTCTCATTCTTTCAACTTGGTGGTCAATGATGCCGCGATGTCAACTAGAGAAGGGGTTTTATTTTTTGAAATGGTTCAGAAATTGTATGTGTTTTTCTCAGTGTCAACACTGCGTTGGGGAATCCTTAAGAAACATATTACAACTCTAATGCCCAAGCCACTAAGTACAACTTGCTGGGAATCTAGAATCAAGGCCATTCATCTTTTAAGATATTATATTGAGGAATTTTATGATGCATTGATAGAAATTGCTGATGATAAGTCAGTAGACAAAATGGTGAGACATGAAGCTGAAACCTTGCCCTAAAACTCAGAGATTTTAAATTTTTACTGTTTTACTATAGCATATAATTTTGCAAATAATTTTATGGTACATTCAACTGGTGCCATGGCACACCAGGTAGGCACTCTCAACACACCAGTGTGCTGTGGAACACCGGTTGCGGGGCACTGTTCTAACCCGCTACAGTTTTTTGCTATTCTTTGGATTTTTAAAAATATTTGTATGAAACAATTTATTTTTTCAGCCTCCAAGAAATAGTCAGACACAGTTCCCATTTATGGATGAAAAAATTAAACTAGAGCGGGATTGTAAAGTGAGTTTGTTTGTTTTTCTTTGTTACAATTGACATACTAATTCTTCCTAATGTTGGCCCATACCTCTACTAGCAACTAACTTAACACTACATTTTAGGTTTCACTTAATTGCTTTTGAAGAAATGCAAAAATGACAATTTAAAATGTAAATTTATGTTCCTGAATGGTTCAAATAATTGCTTAATGATTTTCTCTTCCTTTGTCTTCTAGGATTCTGTAGGTGCAAATATCTGCAATGTCAGCTGATACCATGGCAACAACAACAACAATATGGTCCCATTAACTTTTACTTATCCAGACTGAATATTATTTGCAGTTATCCCCACTTAATTCTTCATGAGTTTGTTGCTGTTTTTAGGATTTCAAACTTTGTTGTATATTTATATAAACATAATTTTATTTTTTCCAGCCTCCAAGAAATATTCAAACACAGTTCCCTTTTGTACACACAATACATATAATGAAAGAGTAATGGGGAAATGTGGCAGCAGAACAGCAAACGAAAATGGGGATAAATTAATAAGTTTCTGTAGTATTAACAACCTGGTCATTGGAGGAACACTTTTCCCACATAAAGAAATTCACAAATTAACATGGGAATCACCAAATGGTCAGGACAGAAACCAGATAGACCACATCATGATTAACGGTAGATGGAGACATGCATTACAAGATGTGAAGGTAAGAAGAGGTGCAGATGTGGGAAGTGATCACCATTTAGTAGTAGCAAAACTGAAAGTGAAACTAAGAAGGGCTGGACCAACTGTAACTACACAGAAAAGGTTTGACATCAGCAAATTGAAGGACCCCCTTACCAGAAAAGCTTTTGCGGCTGATATAAAGAAGCGATATCAATTTGCCAAAAGTCAGGAAAAGACATTGACTGATGATATAGACCAGAAATTCAACACCATTTCAACAATATATAAGGAAAGCAGCAAATCATGCTTGGGATTCCAGGAAAGGAAGAAGCAAGACTGGATAACACCAGAAACATTAAACACCATAACACTGAGAAAGGAAATGAAAAGAAAGAAAACAGAAGCGAAGTCCCCCAGGTTAAAGCAACTATATAGCGAACAGTACAGTCAGCTGGACAAGGAAGTTAATCGCCAAACCCGAGCCAACAAAAGGAATTTCCTAGACGATCTTGCAAGACAGGCAGAAGAGGCAGCACTGAGAAATGAACAAAGTACAGTATACAAAATAACTAAATTCATCAGCGGAAAACAAGTTGCAAACAATATTACATTAGTAAGAGATAAGCAAGGAAATCTCATCACAACAGCAGAGGGACAGGAAACAAGATGGGCAGAGCACTTCAGAGAAACTCTGAACAAGGAACCACCAGAGACACAATTGAATGTTCCTGAGGCTGAAAACAATCTAGATGTAAATACAGACATTCCACGAAAAGAAGAAATCATCACAGCAATTAAATAGGGTTAAAGAATGGAAAAGCTCCTGGCCATGATAACTTAAATGCAGAGCTATTTAAGACAGACCCTGAGCTAGCAGCAGAACTATTAGAACCACTATTTGCACAAGTCTGGAAAATGGGGACAACACCATCAGAGTGGAACAAAGGAATAATTGTCAAATTGCCCAAGAAGGGAGATCTTGCAGACAGCAATAATTGGAGAGGAATCACTCTTCTCTCAGTTCCCAGCAAAATACTAGGCAGGATAATTATACAGAGAATTTCAAAAGCACCAGACCACAAACTGAGGAAAGAACAAGCAGGATTTAGAAAGAACAGAAGATGTGTAGATCATGTATTCACTCTCAGGAACATTATAGAGCAGTGCTCAGAATGGCAAAGACAGCTGTACATTAATTTCGTTGATTTTGAAAAGGCTTTTGACAGCATACATAGGGACAGTTTATGGAAAATACTGAGGGCTTATGGAATTCCAAGCTGCATAGTGTCAATCATAAAAAGCCTCTATGCCAACTTTACGTGTAGTGTTGGGCAGAGCAACCTAACCTTTGAGATGAAGACAGGAGTATGACAGGGATGCCCCTTATCAACCACTCTATTTTTAACAGTCATAGATTGGGTGATGCACCAGACAACAGAGGGCAGTCCAAGAGGAATAAGATGGACTACATTTTCTACATGGGAAGATCTGGAATATGTAGATGACATTGCACTACTAGCACATTTACATCAACACATCCAGGAAAAAACAGATAGACTTAATAAGTTTAGCCAGCAGGTGGGCTTGAACATCAATTTAAAGAAGTCAGAGGTCATGACGCTCAATATGAGCAACCCTGAGCCTAAATCAGTAAGGAATCAGCAACTCGTACAGACAGACACCTTCACATACCTAGGATGCATAGTAACACCAGATGGTGGGGCAGGCAAAGACATCAACATCAGAATGAATAAGGCAAGAACAGCCTTTTTAAGCCTAAACAACATCTGGAAGTCCTCTCAATACATCACAAGCACAAAATTAAGATTATATCAGAGCTGTGTGCTTTCTGTGCTTCTCTATGGTGTGGAATGCTGGAGAGTTACAGAGAAGGAAATGTCGAAATTGTCCTCTTTTCACACAACATGCCTAAGAAAAATTCACCGAATCTTTTGGCCGAATATCATCACCAACCAAGATCTGCTTACTCAGAGCAAGCAAGAGAACATGCACACCATCATAGCTGGCAGACGCTAGAGCTGGGTTGGCCATGTCCTCAGAAGAGACCCCGATGCCATCACAAGAACAGCTATGCTTTGGACCCCTGAAGGAAAACGAAAGAGAGGCCGACCAAAAACAACCTGGCGGAGGACTGTGGAGGCTGAGATGCAAAGAATGAAACAGAGTTGGGGCACTGTACGAAGGATGGCCGCTGACCGAGCAAAGTGGAATCAATTTGTTGTTGCCCTACAAGACGCCACTAGGCGTGATGGCCACTGACTGCTTTGACGGTCAGCGGCTAAGGATCAAAGAAGAAGAAAAGTTTCCTTTTGTGGATGAAAAATTTAAACTCGAGTGGGATTGTAAATTGAGTTTGTTTGTTTTTTTAACTCTTGTTACTGCTGACATAGTAAATCTTCCTAATGTTGATCCTTACCCATTTTTGGGATCAGGTTGCTAAAAAATGTGGAATAGATCAAATATTTCTAGTGATTCTCAGAAAAATCTTATATATATTCTTAGAATGTAACTCTTTATCTTCTGACGTCCTCTTCTAATTTTTTTTCCCCACCAGGATGAAAGGAATATTGAAAATGACATCTCTGGTGTCAGGGTGAAACAGGAACAAGATAATGAGGTAACAATTTTATTTAATGTTTTATTTATTCATGTAATGGAGCTTAATTAAAGTAGATAATATTTGCAAGTTGTCTGTTGTGCATACACCTTTGATCTCAATTTGATGTGTACATTAGGTTTACTGTCACAATGCAGTGCACAATATCCTGCTAAGGCCCATTACTCTTTCTTCTCAGAATTCAAGACATGTAGAGATTACAGCTGCGTTCAGTGGTGAAAAAATAAAACTCACACTCATTTCATGAGTAATTTATTTGTTAATTATTGTAGTACTTGTTGATTGTAGCACTTGAGAACCATACATTCTTACTGTCATTGAAAATAATGTATTGTACAGTTTGTTTCTCATTTTCTAGAATGATGCTTTGGTCTATGAATTAGCTTAAACATGATTTTAATATAGTGCCCTAGTGTTTGAACGTTTCTACTTGTTTCAGATTGGTACCATTTATATTTATTTGACATTCTGTCTCATACCAATAAAGAAAATATTATCATTATCAGATGTAAACAATATTTCAATTACCAACAGGCTCCACATGGATGACTGAATTAAAAATAATAAATACATATTTTTAAATTTCTACTACAAAGCTCTGCAGATTTTGTATTGTCATTACAAACATTGTGGCAGACTATGATCTAAGTGAGGTACCTGTTGTTTGAACATATCATTGATGAGCAGAAGTTAAAAGTCCTTTAAATTTAACGAGAAGCAATAAATGAGTTATGTCCATTTTAGAATTAGCTCCCCTTGACTGAGACCAGAGACTTGTGTAAGGTTTTATTATTAATGTTAATCAGATTCAACCTCATAGCACTCAGGACAAACCCATAGGTGTTCAGTCTTCCTCAGCAAATGTTGAAGAGTATGAATGCTAATTATACTTTTAGCATGATGGTTGTACACATGACAGATGCATCCTCTCTCACATCCATCTCAACTAGTCCCACGTTTGATGTCAAACTCCAACATTCTCAGCCTTGTTGATTCATCTATTGCCGTGTCACTATCTAGCAGGTGATCATTAATTGCCCTCAGTATCTTTCTCTTATCCATGTCCAGTGTCCCCACTATGGGTGCTTTCGAGGCCAGTCTGTCAGCTCTCTCATTGCCATGTACTCCTGCATGACCAGGACAGCAGATCCACACCAGTTCTCGAAGACTTGAGGATTCTATTGGTGTTTTCCATTCCTTCCACAGTCATCTGTTTTGAACTTTCCGAAGCATGGCCTGAGAATCTGACAAAATAACTGCACTGGTTGATGGAGTTTCAGACAGCACCTCAGTGCTGAAGTAACTGCCTCTACCTTCATTCTCATGCTGGAGGTTCTTGTCATGTAAGCTCCACTCTGTTCAACAATGACCCTACCCTTTATTCTCGCAGAGAAGCCCCATTCTGATTTCTCACCGTGCACAACAGACCCATCAATGTTACACAATGGCATCATCATCTCCAGCATGCACACTTATCAGCTGATTAATCTCCAGCTCTGCTTTACCATTGTCCCAAGCTCTGCACTCTCTGCCAAGACTAATGATGACCTGTTTGTATTTTATCCATTTCTCCCCTGACTCACTCCACTCTTCCCCTTTGGATATATTTTCAACCCTGGTCACCTGACCAATTGTAGCCTCTGCCTGTGCCATCCATGGCATCACCCCTCTTTATTCTTAATAAAAAGTCAGCTACGTTCTCATGTAGGGGGTGTCTTTTTTCAGTGGTTACCCACATAAAGGCTTTAGCCTAGGCTATCACATATCTGGATCTAATTAACAGCAATCGTTGCACAGTAAACTCGTAATTTTAAAAGCGTACTCAAAATTAAAACTGCCTATTTCAGTTTTCACCCGTGTGTTACCAGGGCCCAAAAGGGGAGCAATGAACAGTAACACTGTACCCTACCATGCATGTCGTAAAAAGTGACTAAGGAGGGTTGGGCATGGGGCTGGTTACCCCATCCCGTTAAAAAACTTTTTACCACAAAAACTTCAACAAACATGGACAAGTCAAATAAAAAATATAAATCAACTCAGCCGCCCAAGACAGAAGAAGGTCCTCTGGAAAGGAGGCGCATGAAGCAACCTAGAGGAAGCCGAAAGGAGTCTGGGTTGCTGACTAACCTTTTTTCGTCTAGGAAAATCTCCAGGATTGGCACCTGGAATGTTTGCACTCTGTGTGAACAAGGGAAAACTGCACAGGTAGCAGCAGAAATGACAAATTACAGGATTGATATCCTGGGTCTCTGCGAGACATGGTGGAAAGGCACAGAGAAGAGGAGATTGATCACAGGAGAAATGGTGTTCTCCTCAGGACATGAGGAGGAAAGAGCCCACCACAGTGAAGGGGTGGCTCTAATGCTGTCCAAGGAAGCACAGAAGGCACTTATAGAATGGGAAGCAATGGGACCCAGAATTATAACAGCAAGGTTTAAATCAGCCAAAAAGAAAGTAAATATAAACATCATTCACTGTTATGCACCAACAAATGATAAAGAAGAATCTGTGAAAGAAGACGTTTACACCAGACGACAAAATGTCTTGGACAACAAGAAAAGAAAGGACATCACAATTTTGATTGTGGACCTAAATGCAAAAATAGGAACAGACAACACTGGCTTTGAAGAAATCATGGGAAAGCAGGGATTAGGTATGATGAATGAGAATGGGTAACTATTAGCAAACTTCTGTGCTTCAAATCAACTAGCAATAGGAGGAAGCATATTTCCACATAAAAGAATGCATAAAGCAACATGGATATCACCAGGCCACAGAACTGAGAACCAGAATGATCACATATACATAAGCAAGAAGTTTAGGTCATCATTTCATGATGTGAAAGTATGTAGAGGAGCAGATGTTGTATCAGACCACCATCTTCTGTTGGCTAAAACAAAATTAAAACTCAAGAAATTTACAACAGTATATAGCTATAGACAACAGTACAATGTGGGATATCTAAGAAATCAGGAAATAAGAGAAATATTTTCAATCACAGTATCCAACAAATACCAAGTACTCCAACAGCTGGAAGATGAAACAGATACGGAAGACCATTGGCAACAAGTAAAAAATATATGGAACGAGATATGTGAAGAAGTACTGAGAAAAAGAGAACATTGGCACAAAGCATGGATAACAACAGAAACCATTAGTAAGATAGAAGACAGGAAAAACAAGAAAGCAGATTTAAACAGAAGCAAAACCAGGATTTCCAAAGCCAAGGCTCATGAAGTGTACATAGAAGCAAACAAAGAAGTAAGAAGAAACATCAAAAGAGACAAGATGAAATATATTGATGATTTGGCAAGGGACAGACAGTGATATCACAATAAGAATGCAAAAAGCAAGAGGAGCTTTCATTGTATTGGGAAATATATGGAGATCAAAAGAAATCGGATCCAACACTAAAATAAAATCCTTCAACTCAAATGTGAAGTCAGTCCTATTGTATGGCTCTGAGACATGGAGAACAATAAAGACAACAACCAAAAAGCTACAGACTTTCATAAATGGGTGCTTGTGTAGAATAGAAGGATTAAAATGGTATGACACGGTTACGAACGTGGAACTGATGACAAGAACTAGACAAGTGCCAGTGGATCAAGAGATGAGAAGAAGATGACGGTGATGGATAGGACACACACTGAGGAAACCTGTTGATAGCATTACAAGGCAGTCCTTGTTCTGGAACCCCCAGTGCAAGAGAGGCAGAGGTAGACCAAGAAGCACATGGAGAAGATAGCTGGAAACTAGAGATGACAGTGATGAGAACGTGGAAGGAACTTGAGATGATGGCACGTGACAGGAGGACTTGGCATGTGTTTGTTGAAGGCCTATGCTCCTTTGGGAGTGGAGGGTTATGAATGAATGAATGAAAACCAGAAGCTCCAAAGCCAAGGCTCATGAAGTGTACATAGAAGCAAACAAAGAAGTAAGAAGAAACATCAAAAGAGACAAGATGAAATATATTGATGATTTGGCAAGGGAAGCAGAGGAAGCTGCAGCCAAAGGAAATATGAGGGACCTGTACAGCAACACAAAGAAGCTAACAGGGAAATACAAGCAAGCAAATGGCATCATAAAAGATAAGAATGGAAAATTGCTTAGTAATATACAAGAACAACTGAAGAGATGGACAGAACATTTTGAGGAACTTCTCAATAGACCATCTCCAACTAATCCCCCAGACTTCTAGCCAGCAGAAGAGTTACAAATCAGCTGTGAATGACCAAGTAGAGAAGAAATAAAGAAAGCCATAAAGCTTCTGAAAGATGGAAAAGCAGCTGGTCCAGATTGCATTCCAGCAGAGGCCATCAAAACAGATATTGATACCTCTACAGAGATATTATACAAACTACTTGGCAAAGTCTGGGAGAAAGAGGAAATACCAGCAGAATGGAAGAAAGGATATCTGGTCAAGTTGCCTAAGAAGGGAAATTTACAAGAGTGCACAAATTATAGAGGAATAATGTTACTATCAGTGCCAGCAAAAGTATTAAACAGAATCATCCTGGAGAGATTAAAAGAGTCCATAGACAAGCAACTGAGAGATGAACAAGCAGGTTTTCGACAAAATAAATCCTGTACAGACCAGATAGCCATATTGAGAATAATAATTGAACAAAGTCTGGAATGGAATTCACCGCTATACATCAGATTCGTGGACTATGAAAAGGCATTTGACAGTGTAGACAGAGAATCTTTTTGAAAATTGATGAGGCATTATGGAGTTCCCATGAAGATCATTAACTTAATAAAGAAGACCTATGAAGACATGACATGTAGAGTTCTTCATGAAGGACAACTTATAGAACCGTTTAGGATTAGAACGAGAGTGAGACAGGGATGTCTCTTGTCTCCATTTCTTTTCTTACTAGCAATAGATTGGGTTATGAAAACATCGACATCACACACCAGAAATGGAATCCAGTGGACTCTGACTAAGCAGTTGGATGATCGGGATTTTGCTGATGACTTGGCTCTTCTGTCCTATAACCATAATCAGATGAAAGAGAAAATGAAAATTCTCGATGAGAGGTCCCAACAAGTGGGCCTGAAAATACCCAGGGAAAAGACGAATATTATGAGAATAAATGCAAGAAATGATAACAAGGTTTACCTTGAAGAAACACCACTAAAAGATGTAGAATCATACACATATCTTCACCCGTGTGTTACCGGGGCCCGAAAGGGGAGCAAAGAATAGTAACACTGTCCCCTACCAAGCATGTCGTAAAAAGCGACTAAGAAGGGTTGGGCATGGGGCCGGTTACACCATCCTGTAAAAAAATTTAAACCACAAAAAACTTCAACAAATATGGACAAGTCAAATAAAGAAAATAAAACACAGCCATCCAAGACAGGGGCAGGTCCTCTCGCGGGGAGGCATATGATGCAACACAGAGAAAGCCGAAAGGAGTCTGTGTTGCTGACTAACCTTCTTTCTTCTAGGAGAACTTCCAGATTTGGCACCTGGAATGTTCGGACATTAAACGAACAAGGAAAAGTGACGCAAGTAGCAGCAGAAATGAGGGAATACAAAATCGAGGTTCTGGGAATGTGTGAAACAAAGTGGAAGGGGGTAGACAGGAAGAAACTCATCACAGGTGAATTGGTGCTGTCCTCAGGACATGAAGACGAAAGTTCACACCACAGTGAAGGGGTAGCTCTTATGTTATCTAAAGAAGCACAGAAAGCACTAATTGAATGGGAAGCTGTTGGACCCAGAATAATAACAGCTTCTTTCAAAACAGCTAAAAAGAAAATTCATGTAAATGTCATCCAATGTTATGCACCAACTAATGACAAAGAAGAGTCTGTGAAAGAAGCATTTTATACTAAACTACAAGAAATTATGGATAAAGTAAAAAGAAGAGACATCACAATTTTGATGGGTGACATGAATGCAAAGATAGGTACAGTCAACACTGGATTTGAAGAAGTCATGGGAAAACATGGGCTAGGAGTAATGAATGAAAATGGAGAGCTATTCGCAAACTTCTGTGCTTCAAATCAACTGGCTATAGGAGGAAGCATGTTTCCACATAAGAGAATACACAAGGCAACATGGATATCACCAGACCATAGAACAGAAAATCAGATTGATCATATATGCATAAACAAGAAGTTTAGATCATCATTGCAGGATGTAAAGGTATATAGAGGAGCAGATGTGGCATCAGATCACCATCTTCTGATAGCCAAAGTAAAAATGAAACTCAAGAGATATGCAACAATGCAAAATTATAGACAACAGTTTAATGTAGGACAGCTAAGAAATCAAGAAACAAGAGACAAATTTGCGGTCACAGTATCCAACAAATTCCAAGTGCTCCAACAGCTGGAAGATGTAGAGAATACAGAAGACTATTGGCAGCAGGTCAAAACAGTATGGAAGGAGACATGTGAAGAAATACTGGGGAAAAGGGAAAGACAACAAAAAGCATGGATAACAACAGAAACCATCAATAAGATAAAAGACAGAAAAAACAAGAAAGCAGAGTTAAACACAAGCAAAACTAGAAGCTCCAAAGTTAAGGCTCAAGAAGTGTACACAGAAGCAAACAAAGAAGTAAAAAGAAGTATCAAAAGAGACAAGAGGAAGTATATTGAGGAGTTGGCAAGAGAGGCAGAAGATGCTGCAGCCAAAGGAAATATGAGAGAACTGTATAGCAGCACAAAGAAGCTAACAGGGAAATACAAGCAAACAAGTTGCCTCATAAAAGACAAGAATGGGAAACTGCTCAGCAATATACAAGAGCAAATAAAGAGGTGGACAGAATATTTTGGGGACCTTCTCAATAGACCAGCTCCACAAAACCCGCCGGACATCCAGCCAGCAGAAGAAGAGCTACAAATTAACGGTGAAAGACCAACGAAGGAAGAAATAAAGAAAGCCATAAAGCTTCTAAGAGAGGGAAAAGCGTCTGGACCTGATGGCATTCCAGCAGAGGCCATCAAAGCAGATATCGACACGGCTACAGAGATGTTATATAAATTACTTGGTAAAGTCTGGGAAAAGGAAGAGATACCAGCAGAATGGAAGGAAGGATATCTGGTTAAGTTGCCTAAGAAGGGAAATTTACAAGAGTGCACAAATTATAGAGGAATAATGTTACTATCAGTGCCAGGAAAAGTATTAAACAGGATTATCCTTGAGAGATTAAAAGAGTCCATAGACAAGAAACTGAGAGATGAACAAGCAGGTTTTCGACAAAACAGATCATGTACAGACCAGATAGCCACTTTGAGAATAATAGTTGAACAAAGTCTGGAATGGAATTCACCACTATACATCGGATTTGTGGACTATGAAAAGGTATTTGACAGTGTAGACAGAGAATCACTTTGGAAATTGATGAGGCATTATGGAGTTCCCCTGAAGATCATTAATTTAATAAAGAAAACATATGAAGACATGACATGCAGAGTTCTTCACGAAGGACAGCTTACAGAACCGTTTGGGATAAGAACAGGAGTGCGACAGGGATGCCTCTTGTCTCCATTCCTTTTCTTGCTGGCAATAGATTGGGTTATGAGATCATCGACAACACACAACAGAAATGGAACCCAGTGGACTCTGACTAAGCAGTTAGATGATCTGGATTTTGCTGATGACTTGGCTCTTCTGTCCCATAACCGTAATTAGATGCAGGACAAATTGAAAACACTCGATGAGAGGTCACAGCAATTGGGTCTGAAAATACACAGGGAAAAGACAAAAATAATGAGAATAAATGCAGGTAATGATAACAGGGTTGAACTTGAAGAAACACCAATTCAAGATGTAGAATCATAAACATATCTTGGCAGCAATATAGACAAAGTTGGAGGGACAGACAGTGATATCAAAATAAGAATACAAAAGGCAAGAGGAGCTTTCATTGCATTGGGAAATATATGGAGATCAAGAGAAATCGGATCCAACACGAAAATAAGAATCTTCAACTCAAATGTGAAGTCAGTCCTATTGTATGGCTCGGAGACATGGAGAACAACAAAGACAACAACCAAAAAGCTACAGACTTTCATAAATGGGTGCTTGCGTAGAATAGAGGGATTAAAATGGTATGACAAGGTTACCAACGTGGAACTGATGACAAGAACTAGACAAGTGCCAGTGGAACAAGAGATGAGAAGAAGACGATGGCGATTTATAGGACACACACTGAGGAAACCTGTTGATAGCATTACAAGGCAGTCCTTGTTCTGGAACCCCCAGGGCAAGAGAGGCAGAGGAAGACCAAGAAGCACATGGAGAAGAGAGTTGGAAACAGAGGTGAAAATGATGAGGAGAACATGGAAAGAACTTGAGATGATGGCACGGGACAGGAGGACTTGGCATGTGTTTGTTGAAGGCCTATGCTCCTTTGGGAGTGGAGGGTTATGAATGAATGAATGAATATAGACAAAGTTGGAGGGACAGACAGTGATATCAAAATAATAATACAAAAAGCAAGAGGAGCTCTCATTGCATTGGGAAACATATGGAGAACAAGAGAAATCAAGTCCAACACGAAAATAAGAATCTTCAACTCAAATGTAAAGTCAGTCCTATTGTATGGCCCTGAGACATGGAGAACAACAAAAACAACAACCAAAAAGCTACAGACTTTTATAAACGGGTGCTTGCGTAGAATAGAAGGACTGAAATGGTATGACAAAGTCACAAATGATGACAAGAACCAGACAAGTGCCAGTGGAACAAGAGTTGAGAAGAAGATGCTGGCGATGGATAGGACACACATTGAGGAAACCTGTTGATAGCATTACAAAGCAGTCCTTATTCTGGAATCCACAGGGAAAGAGGCAGAGGTAGACCAAAAAACACATGGAGAAGAGAACTGGAAATAGAGGTGAAAATGATGAGGAAAACATGGAAAGTCTTTGAGTGGATGGCACAGGACAGGAAGACTTGGCATGTGTTTGTTGAAGGCCTATGCTCCTTGGGGAGCTGAAGGGTATTGATTGATTTCAGTTTTATTTTTAAACCTGTGTATGATGCCATGATGGTTTGCCTGTGATGCTACTAAGAATTTGAATTAAGGTGTCATATATAGAAGTAATAATTAATATGCAGTGATATCACTTCTACAATTGAAGGATTTATTACGTGACTTCAGATTTGTGATTATGAAACCACCACTGGTCTGAGAGTATGACTGCTTGTAACATCACAGCTACTTGTGTGCCACTGAATTATTTCATAAATGGATCACAGTTTTCACCACTTTGTTATGTATCCATATTACTAATTAATTCTCATATTTTTGTTGTCCTGCCAGAATCATGATGGTCATAACTACACTGAAGATTGTGATACTCATGTTCAGATAGTTGACATCATGGATACAAAAACACCAAGAATTAAGAAAGTAAAACAACCTGGCTTATGTAAAGATGAAGGTAATGAAATGGTAGTCATATAGATGAAACAACGCTTTTTTAAATTTTTTTTTGTTTGTTAAGTATTTGATTGATTTCTGAGAATAAAACTCTGCATTCTTAGTAAAAAAAAAAACTGCAAGATGAGAACATGACCTTAGGATACCTGTTGTGAGTTGGTCTGTTTTCACAACACGTCCTTCTGTAACTCTGACGAAACCGCGGGCCATACTTTATGATAACTGCTTGATACACTGACCAATCAGAAGGTACCATTCTGCCGTGTTTACTAAAGCCTAGTACAGTCACAATGGCCAACCCAATATGTGCAGACGAGTGGAGGATGACATTTAATTATAGCCTTAGGAAAGAAGTACCACCTGGAAGAGGTCACTAATTCTACAATGGGAATTTTGATCTACACGTCTGTGCAGAGACTTTCACAACCAGTAGTATATTATGGGAGAAATCATTGGTAAATGCATTTAGGAAAGTAACAGATTATTAGCTAGGAAGGTGTAGAATAATACAGAGTGTATTTATAGCTTTAGATGAAGAAAATTGCTCCAGGAATAACGTAGATAAATAAAATCTAAGTTTTCCTGATTTGCACAACTAGATAGATTTTACAAATATTTTGGATAAAAATAATAGTGAGCAGGGAAACCCCCTCGGACATCCGACCTCACACTATAAATAACGTGTGTTCTCAACAATTAGGCCAGTCACATTTTGAAAATTACAGCAAGCGCTAAAAGTGTTAGTGAACCGTGCCTTGCCTTCTATATCTGAGAGCAGACCAGTATAACCATTAACAGCTCAACTGTATGTGTCTGAGGGTAAGAAAAAATATATATATATATATATATATATATATATATATATATATATATATATATATATATATATATATATATATATGCATTTTTAGTGATTAATTCATTTGTGTGTTAGGAAGTGTGTCATCATCATCATCAGTTGCCATCTCCACAACGGAGGTTGGCTGTAATGGATCTCCAACGTCTTCTGTCTCTTGTCTTGGTGGTACACTCTGATAGACTCTTTCCCGTCCATCTCTTGATGTTATCTTCCCACTTATAGCGCTGTCTTCCCCTTGCACGTTTACCTTCAACTCTCCCTTCTGTTATGGTCTTCTGCAAGGTGTTATGCCTTTTTATGTGGCCAAAGTATTTTAGCTGCCGAACTTTGACCTCTCTCATTAGTTCTCTTTTCATACCTAGATTTTCTAGGACCTCCTTATTTGTTTTCATCTCTTTCCATGAGATACGCCCCATTCTTCTATATATCCACATTTCAAGAGCCTCAATTCTTTCTTCCAAATGCTTATTCATTGTCCATGTTTCTGCACCATACAGAAATGCAGAATATATATAACACTTTATGATTCTCAGTTTTAATTTATGAGATAACTGTTTGGATGTCAGTATATGTTTCATGTTGTTGAATGTAGCTTTGGCCATTCCTATTCTCTTCTTGATTTCTGTTTCACATCTGCCATCTTCTGTTATTATATGACCAAGATATACGTAGCTCTTGACTTGTTCCAGGATTTTCCCATTTACGCTTATCTTGAATGTGGGTTTATCGTCTGTTTTGCTAATTATCATAGTTTTAGTTTTCTCAATATTAATGTCGAGTCCATATTCATGACTTATACTGTTCACTTGCTTCACTAGTTCTTGTAACTCCTGTTCGCTTTCAGCTAACAACACAGTATCATCTGCATATTTAAGGTTGTTTATTGATCTTCCACTGATGTTCAGTCCTGGTATTTCCTGTATCTGTTTGAAAATTTTTTCGGTGTATAAATTAAATAGGCAGGGGGACAGCACACAACCTTGTCTGACACCTCTTTTTATGTCTATGTATGGTGAATAATTCCTTCCCGATCTTACTGTGGCAGTTTGCTCCCAATAAAGGTTACTGAGTATTCTTATATCTTTTCCATCAATACCTATGTCTTTGAGGCATTCAATTATTTTCTCATGATGGATTCTGTCAAAAGCCTTCTTATAGTCAATGAAGCACATATACATACTTTTTTGGACCTCTGTATATTTTTCTGCTAATCTTCTTAGGCAAAATATTGTAGCATGTGTTAGAAAACTACGGTGTGTTGCTGGCGGCCTTACAGGCATGTGTATAATTCTGGAGGCAAAAGTCAGCCTTGTGAAATGTTTAAAATAATGAAGAATGATGGCAAAAGTGTGCCTGTAGGTTTAGAAAAGCATGTAAAGAATTATTTATTGATGGAATGGCACACTCACCGAGAACGTAAAGAAGGATGAAAGTGATTGTTATACTGGATTGTTTAAGTTGTATTTTATACTAGACCAAATCATTGTATGGAGGCAAATCATGGACAAATGACTCTAACTAAGGATTTAGAGGAAAAGTGTAGTCACGGCGAACTGAATGTGGGTAATACTGGTATAAATTGTCCTGTGCATCTGCTAGCACACTGTCTGAAACTGTCTATCATCCCCACTTGTGTGATAATGGGATAGTGATGGACCATATAGGGGTTATATTTATTTTGTTTCAGGTTCTATCCTGTAAAACAACACACTTTTTAGAGTCAGCCACTACTGCTGGACCCTGTGGTGCGAGCGCCATTATTGTCTCTAGGGCCAGATACCCAGCATCCACTGACTGGAGGAGCTTCATAGGACTTGTCCATCCATGTCAGGAGTGTGACAGACCTCTATACCAGAGATAAGTGGTCAAACAAAGCCACTGATCAGAGAGTATCTTGATGACACCACTATAGTAGAAACCAAGATTCTAATAAAGACACAGTTTATGATTAAAAGTGTGGACATCTATATATATATCCAGTAAAAATATTTCACATTCAAGTGATAGTGACAGAAACTTGTTAATATTATATAAATGTTCTTCTAGCGGAGATAATTAACCAAAGTGGTAACCTTCAACAAGTTTAACTCTTACTATACGGGAGCTAAAACCGCGTTTTTACGCGCTAGTTTAGCTATCGTTACCGTCGCGCGCCACTTGAACTGGCGAGCCGTAAAATTGGTACTAAACCCGCGCCACTTCACGGGGCTTGCCGGATAGTAAGAGTGACCTTTTGATTATTTTTCAATGTTTTATTTATTTAATGTTGTGATTAAATTTGATTTCATTTTCAAGCTTTTCATACAGTAAAGAGAAACTGTATAAATAAATTGTAAAATGTACCAGCAGGCTTCATTCATAACCCTCCACTCCCAAAGGAGCATAGGCCTTCAACAAACACATGCCAAGTCCTCCTGTCACGTGCCATCATCTCAAGTTCTTTCCATGTTCTCCTCATCATTTTCACCTCTGTTTCCAACTCTCTTCTCCATGTACTTCTTGGTCTTCCTCTGTCTCTCTTGCCCTGGGGGTTCCAGAACAAGGACTGCCTTGTAATGCTATCAACAGGTTTCCTCAGTGTGTGTCCTATCCATCGCCATCGTCTTCTTCTCATCTCTTGTTCCACTGGCACTTGTCCAGTTCTTGTCATCAGTTCCACATTGGTAACCTTGTCATACCATTTTAATCCCTCTATTCTACGCAAGCACCCATTTATGAAAGTCTGTAGCTTTTTGGTTGTTGTCTTTGTTGTTCTCCATGTCTCCGAGCCATACAATAGGACTGACTTCACATTTGAGTTGAAGATTCTTATTTTCGTGTTGGATCCTATTTCTCTTGATCTCCATATATTTCCCAATGCAATGAAAGCTCCTCTTGCTTTTTGTATTCTTATTTTGATATCGCTGTCTGTCCCTCCAACTTTGTCTATATTACTGCCAAGATATGTGTATGATTCTACATCTTGTATTGGCGTTTCTTCAAGTTCAACCCTGTTTTCATTACCTGCATTTATTCGCATTATTTTTGTCTTTTCCCTGTGTATTTTCAGACCCAATTGCTGTGACCTCTCATCGAGTGTTTTCAATTTGTCCTGCATCTGATTACGGTTATGGGACAGGAGAGCCAAATCATCAGCAAAATCCAGATCATCCAACTGCTTAGTCAGAGTCCACTGGATTCCATTTCTGTTGTGTGTTGTCGATGATCTCATAACCCAATCTATTGCCAGCAAGAAAAGAAATGGAGACAAGAGGCATCCCTGTCGCACTCCTGTTCTTATCCCAAATGGTTCTGTAAGCTGTCCTTCATGAAGAACTCTGCACGTCATGTCTTCATAGGTTTTCTTTATTAAATTAATGATTTTCAGGGGAACTCCATAATGCCTCATCAATTTCCAAAGTGATTCTCTGTCCACACTGTCAAATGCTTTTTCGTAGTCCACAAATCCGATGTATAGTGGTGAATTCCATTCCAGACTTACCAGCAGGCTTACTTACTTATTTAAGTTGAGTTCAAGGTAGTGTTGGTAAATAATTTTTTTAATACCCCTAGCAGAGTCAACACAACATTAATAATAATAATAATAATAATATAATCATAGGAGGATCTTGAGAGGGAGCAAATAGGAATTCAGGAACATATAATATCATCATACCTGGAAACTTATACAGCTTGATCCTACCTGTGATGTCGATACACCCTTAGTCTTTTCAGAAAAGGGGGTATTTCTTATAAGACCAGTCTCTTATCTGGCACTATCCTGGTATCATCTGATACAACTTTTTGTCCAGGATATCTTATAATTTCAATAACATCAACCCTCTCGTGACAATACCATATATAGAGATAACAGTGAAACTACTCATGAACCTTTAGCCTAGTCTGGTATTCCAATTTATTATCATATATCAGTACTTCTTCTTCGATCCTTAGCCACCGACCGTCAAAGCAGTCAGTGGCCATCACGCCTAGTGGCGTCTTGTAGGTCAACAACAAATTGATTCCACTTTGCACGGTCGGTGGCCATCCTTCGTACAGTGCCCCAACTCTGGTTCATTCTTTGCATCTCAGCCTCCACAGTCCTCCGCCAAGTTGTTTTTGGTCGGCCTCTCTTTCACTTTCCTTCAGGGGTCCAAAGCATAGCTGTTCTTGTGATGGCATCGGGGTCTCTTCTGAGGACATGACCAACCCAGCTCCAGCGTCTGCCAGCTATGATGGTGTGCATGTCCTCTTGCTTGCTACGAGTAAGCAGATCTTGGTTGGTGATGGTATTCGGCCAAAAGATTCAGTGAATTTTTCTTAGGCATGTTGTGTGAAAAGAGGACAATTTTGACATTTCCTTCTCTGTGACTCTCCAGCATTCCGCACCATAGAGAAGCACAGAAAGCACGCAACTCTGGTATAATCTTAATTTTGTGCTTGTGCTGTATTGGGAGGACTTCCACATGTTATTTAGGCTAAAGAAGGCTGTTCTTGCCTTATTCATTCTGATGTTGATGTCTTTGCCTGCCCCACCGTCTGGTGTTACTATGCTTCCTAGGTATGTGAAGGTATCTGTCTGTACCAGTTGCTGATTCCTTACTGATATGGGCTCAGGGTTGCTCACATTGAGCGTCATGACCTCAGACTTCTTTAAATTGATGTTCAAGCCCACCTGCTGGCTAAATTTATTAAGTCTATCCGTTTTTTCCTGGATGTGTTGATGTAAATGTGCCAGCAGTGCAATGTCATCTGCATATTCCAGATCTTCCAATGTAGAAAATGTAGTCCATCTTATTCCTCTTGGACTGCCCTCTGTTGTCTGGCGCATCACCCAGTCTATGACTGTTAAAAATAGAGTGGTTGATAAGGGGCATCCCTGTCGTACTCCTGTCTTCACCTCGAAGGTTAGGTTGCTCTGCCCAACACTACACGTAAAGTTGGCATAGAGGCTTTTTATGATTGACACTATGCAGCTTGGAATTCCATAAGCCCTCAGTATTTTCCATAAACTGTCCCTATGTATGCTGTCAAAAACCTTTTCAAAATCAACAAAATTTATGTAAAGCTGTCTTTGCCATTCTGAGCACTGCTCTATAATGTTCCTGAGAGTGAATATATGGTCTACACATCTTCTGTTCTTTCTAAATCCTGCTTGTTCTTTCCTCAGTTTGTAGTTTACTGCCTTTGAAATTCTCTGTATAATTATCCTGCCTAGTATTTTGCTGGGAACTGAGAGAAGAGTGATTCCTCTCCAGTTATTGCAGTCTGAAAGATCTCCCTTCTTGGGCAATTTGACAATTATTCCTTTGTTCCACTCTGATGGTGTTGTCCCCGTTTTCCACACTTGTGCAAATAGTGGTTCTAATAGTTCTGCTGCTAGCTCAGGGTCTGTCTTAAATAGCTCTGCATTTAAGTTATCATGGCCCGGAGCTTTATCGTTCTTTAACCCTTTGATTGCTGTGATGATTTCTTCTTTTCGTGGAATGTCTGTATTTACATCTAGATTGTTTTCAGCCTCAGGAACATTCAATTGTGTCTCTGGTATTTCCTTGTTCAGAGTTTCTCTGAAGTGTTCTGCCCATCTTGTTTCCTGTCCCTCTGCTGTCTTGATGAGATTTCCTTGCTTATCTCTTACTAATGTAATATTGTTTGCACCTTGTTTTCCGCTGATGAATTTAGTTATTTTGTATACTGTGCTTTGTTCATTTCTCAGTGCTGCCTCTTCTGCCTGTTTTGCAAGATCGTCTAGGAAATTCCTTTTGTTGGCTCGGGTTTGGCGATTAACTTCCCTGTCCAGTTGACTGTACTGTTCGCTATATAGTTGCTTTAACCTGGGGGACTTCGCTTCTGTTTTCTTTCTTTTCCTTTCTCATCTTTATGGTGTTTAGTGTTTCTGGTGTTATCCAGTCTTGCTTCTTCCTTTCCTGGAATCCTAAGCATGATTTGCTACTTTCCTTATATATTGTACTTACTGAACAAACAATAAACACAAATTAGACATCAATAATAGAAATATAAATTCACACATTGTGTAATAATGTTTATCATTAGCCTTTTTTATTATGGTGGTCACAGGAATGATTGTTAGTTACCTTCCTTGGAGTGCTAGGGTAGTTACATATACAAAGTAGGCAAGTATCGATTCCAGACGCATTGGAAGAAAAAAAGGGAGGGGGGGCTAAAGCCATTAAAAAACAACAAAAGCAAAAGCCAGTGATGCAGATTCTTTGCTTGTACCTTACAACATATTTAAGTGCAAGTATGGTGTAGATCAGCGGTTCCCAACCTTTTTTCACTTGTGTACCCCTTGGCAGCCCATTTCTATAAATTGTACCCCTAATGTTAGCAAAATATTTGAAATTAATATAGTTGTTGTTATTCAAAATTTATAAATTATAACCAGAAATAGAGGGGCCAACCACGGGATTAAAAAACAATGTAATAAAAAGGTGAACAAACAGTGCATATATTTTTACATTAAAAAAATCAGAAGTTACAATAAAAATTAACACATTTAATTTATTAATAATAATAATAAAAACGTTGTTATTGTTATAAGTTGAAATCACTTTTTATAACACACATGTCACGTGACCATGACAAATGTTCAGTGCGATCCTTGAGCTTGTTTTGAGGCACATAGTTTTTTTAAATCAGGTTCAAGTGATGTAAGATACAGTCTCGATTCTGGACCTGCATTCAGTTTACTATGGTATTTATTTTTTATAAAGGTATAAGAAGAGAAAGCCCTCTCCATCAGCTCAGTATTTGTAAATGGCAACAGAAACTTAAGCGCCTTGCCAGTCAGCTATTCATATTCTCTGCTGATGTCTCCCCAAAAGTTAATAAGGAATTTTCCTTTGAATTCAGCTATTAAAGTAGTACCAGTCGAAAGTTCAATCAACTTCTCTTTTTCGTTGATTGATAATGTGGCTGCTTGGAAATATTCTTCTTCAAAGGGATTTACAATCCAGTAGTTCTCTTTTCCAGGTTTTGGAAAGTACTTCTCGAAAGATGATTTTAGCCCTTTCAAGTGTTCAATTATTTTCTCGCTCATTTCCTGGGAGAGGTGCAGCTCGTTCTCAGATAGGAAATTGTGCAGAGTTTCAATACCTCAGGCTGGCCTTTTTCAATACACGACCTCCAAAAATCTAATTTTCTAATCATAGATTCAATTTTGTCTGAAACATTGAAGATCGTTACTGAGCTATTCTGAAGTGCCAAATTTAGTTTGTTTATTTGTAGGAAAATATCCGATAAGTATGCAAGACTCTGAAGCCAATCACAGTCGTGTAACTTTGAAGTAAGTTGGAAAGGATGGTCTTCAAAAAAAAGTTGGACTTCATGTCTAAGTTCGAACAGCCGGTAAGGACTTTACCACAAGAGAGCCACCTTACTTGTGTATGAAGGAGCAGGGTAGAATGAAGACTATTCATCTCTTCACACAGTGCTTTGAAAAGCCTGGAGTTTGTGGACTTTGACTTTACAAAATTAACCACTTTCACAGCTTCATCAAGTACGACTTTTAATTCACCAGGGAGGCGGTTAGATGCAAGGCTTTGCCTGTGGATGCAGCAGTGGCTCCAGGTTATATTGGGGGCTACCTTCGTGACACGAGGGCGAAGACCGGAGTAGCAACCTGACATAGACTTGGCTTCGTCAGTGCATAGTCCACAACAATTAGACCAATTAATGTCTGTTTCTTTGAAATAAGAATCAGTAGCATGAAATATATCCTCACCTCTTGTAAGCCCTGACAGAGGATGACAAAGCAAAAGGTTTTCTTCAACTTCATTGCTTTTCAAATACTTCACAATAACAAGCAAAACAGCGCAATTAGCAATATCTGTGCTTTCGTCAACTTGAATAGCAAAGAATTTAGTATTTTTAATTCTACTTATTATTGTCGCTTCAACATTGTCAGACATATCCTGCATTCTTCGAGAAATTGTATTGTTCGAAAGAGGGATAGCGTTCATTTTGCGAACATGTTCCTCTCCGAGCATGCACAGAACGGCATCTTTTATACAAGGAGAAATTAAATTCTCAGCTATAGTATGATTTTTACCACATTTAGCAGTACGATAACTAATACCATAGGAGGCTTCAACCACATTTTTGTTATCTTTGTTAGCTGATGACAAGTACGATGTCACATTCTGTTGTTTCGCTAGGCACTGAAAAAAAAATTGCGTTCCTTGTTTTCATACCTGGGGTGTTTTGTTTGTAAATGCCGCAAGAGTAACGAAGGTTTCATGCTACCATTGGATAATACTTCCCGACACACTACACAGTGTGGCTTAGCACAGTCCTCATCTTCCTATAAACAAAAACCCATACTTCATGTATTCGTCACTGTATTTTCTCTTTTTAGCTCTATGTAAAACTGAAGATCGTATCTTTTCACTAGCCTGCACCAAAGTCGTAGGCGTGTCCTGAGAAGTACTTGGCGATTGATCACATTCCACATTATGTTTCAGCTTTTTTACTGTGCTGGTTTTCAACCACTGATCCATATCTGATAATACATGAATTGAACAGTTAATTACTTTAAGTTAAGCTAAAACAATGACAAAAACTACTGTATATAGAAACACTGTCTCACGTTTGTAAAATGTGGGTCAAGAATCGACACTATTACTTCCGGGACATTAGACGTTCATAGATAGTGTGGAAGATCAAACAAGTCATATTTTTGATAAAATATTCAAAGGCACAACTATAATCCCATAGTCATCATAATGAAGACTATTGTGTAAAAATATTGAATTGTGGTCATACGAAATGCCATAGATTTTCACACACGCCAGTCCAAGCAGACAGCACGCCAGTGGCGTGCAAGAAAAATGGCGGAGATTGTCTCACACAGTTCATGTTGTATAGTATAGCGTTGAATTAATTTCACAACTTTTGACTTGTCTTTTACACTGTTGACATATGTATCTTTTTTCTGCCATTACTCAATTTTTTTCACGTACCCCTGAATGTCCTGTCGCATACCCCCAGGGGTATGCGTACCACAGGTTGGTAACAGCTGGTGTAGATGATAACGTCTCTCCCTGGATAATAACCAGAGGCTTTGCCAGAGCCTAAGCTATCAATGGCCTTACTGAGTTCTTCCAATGTTGGTTCAGCATTCAGCTCCTCCATAGTTGGCAGACATTTGACAGCATTAAGGGCTGCATGCATAATGGTATTGTCTCTTGCCTAAAGCTCAGAGTAGTTTCTTGACCTACTTCTCCGTCTGTTTACCCTTATCAGTTTCTCCCCACTGGCGATTTTTAGTGGTGCCGTCTTACCTTTCTGAGAACCATGGGCTTTCTTTATACTGTTGTACATGTGTCTAGTGTTGCCTGTTTGCACTGCAGTTTGGATGCTCTCACTGGGCTGCACCCAATAATCATTTGCACAATGTCGAGCAGTTTGTAGTACTTTGCTTCTTGTAGCTTTCAAATCTGTAGGGTTCGAGCACTTGGTGAACATTTGTATTCAATCACAGCACAGCGCTTAGCTTCAATGATAGGTGTTATCACATCTTTTGATGCTTCAAACCAGTCACTTGACTTTGCTGTCTTCTTACCAAAGGTGGCAAGCACAGTACTTTGGTGTACTGCAGTTGCTCCCAGTTCTCTGTAACAGCATTACCATGCTATTGGCAACTGAGCACTTTCTTGAAGGTTTTGGTAAAATGTGCGATCACGACAGAGTCTGACATTTTGCTCATATTGATTCATAGTTTTCCTTCAGGTCTGACACAATATAGTTTTCTTGGTTGTACTCTGATTTTGCAGAAAACCAAAAGTGATCTGTATCATAGTCTGCACTATGGTACGAGTACATGGACAGCAAAGACTTGAGATGTGGTCTTCTGACAAGAATCAGATCCAGTTGGTGCCAGTGCTTGGATTGTGGGTGTCTCCATGACACCTTATGCTGGGGTTTTGTCTGAAAGTAGATGTTGGTCATGATGTCATACAACTCCAAGAGCTGTTGTCCATTTACATTCATCCTACTAATACCTAACTGGCCCAGGCATGATGGACATGAAACATTATTGACACTTACTCTAGCATTGAAGTCACTAAGGAGAAAAAGTTGTTCTTGCCTAGGTATGCTTTTGATACTGCTGCTAGATTCTCATACAACTTGTCTTTAGCTTCTGAGGCAGAGTACAGTGTAAGAGCATACACACTGACAAGGGTAATGGAACCTGCACTAGTTTGCAGGTGGAGTGTTATCAGGTGTTCTGATTCATTCTCACTTGGTTCAACAATTTTAGTTTCCAATTTTTTAATCACAAAATCTACTCTGTGGCCTCTAGTTTTATTAAGGTCTTTCCCTTGCCAATAAAATGTATTCTTACTCACCATTTCAGAGCCTGCCAGGTGCATTTCCTGAAGTGCCACTATATCTACCTGAATTTGTTTAAGTTCATCGTTGATAAGGCTGTCTTCCTGACATTGTTTATGTCCTGCAGGTTTTTTTATAGCCCAGTCAACAAAGTCCAGATGTTCCAGCATCCCAGTCTGATAGTTTATTTCTTTCTATTACTTCTCTTTTTTTGTGATTATTGCTTGGTGAAAAATTTTCTGCCCACAGTTTGGGTTTGACCCTAGTCCCCATGCACCCATTGGGGAAAGCTGACAGTGGCGGGACAATAGCTAATCGACCAGGGATTGCCCAGTGTGAAGCATGTGGTAGCTGTTCAGTGAGATCCTAGAACCTCTCCCCCTGTCAAACGTAACACCCGGCACCATGCCCTACACCAGGTGGGCAAGAATCTTATAACTGTTAACACTACTTCCCGTGTTGGGCTGACACTTATAGGGTGAAGCTGGGATTGTCCTATCCAGATTGTGAGCTTGGGCACAGTTATATGGAGATCAAGCTGTTGCTCATGTTGGGCTGACACTTATAGGGTGAAGCTAGGATTGTCCTATCCAGATTGTGAGCTTAGGCACAGTTATATGGAGATCAAGCTGTTGCTCATGTTGGGCTGACACTTATAGGGTGAAGCTGGGATTGTCCTATCCAGATTGTGAGCTTGGGCACAGTTATATGGAGATCAAGCTGTTGCCCATGCAGCATGTTCCCTCTCTCCAATCAACCTGTAGATCCACAGGAAAAGTAGTAGCCAAACAGTTAGGTACCAGCCACATCACATTGATACAGCAGAGCATTTAACCTTTGCCCTTAAACGTTTTCACATTGAGCAGTTAAAGACTTCTGCCATAAAAAAAAACAATAGCGTTTAATCTTTCTTTGGAGCTTGGTTTTTTGTTTTAAAATAACTTTCTTGTTTGCAAGACATCTTGACATGATTCCCATAGCTAAATTTAATGTGAATTTTCTAAAAATATACCATAATATGTCCACTCGTGACATTCAGTAAAATTTGGCAACATCCAATAGAGGCTAAGTAAATCTGTGCAGACATGTGTTTTCAAAAGACATTGTGCATATAATGAAGGAAATTAACTATTTATTTTACTAATGGATATTGAAGATATAGAATGAAATGTGATGCTGCCATAATGGATTACTATCCCCAATTTTAAATTTTGATTAAGCCATATGTCTTTTATAGAGCTACGCAATTGAGGACATCTAATAACAGATTGCTTAGCTATTTATTTCTATCTAAATCCCATATTATTTCAGATGTGCAATACCAAGCCCAGAGCATCAACACCAATGAAAGATTGTGCAAGAATGATTATACCAATGTTACATTGTTGACAAAAGACAATTATGATGAGTCTGGAACAACAGAAAGTGATGTAGCTGTGCATCTCATTACTAGTCATGGCAGATCAGCAGACATTGGTGAGACCCAGAATGATGTTAAGGTCACAATTCAAATTGAAAGTGGGTCAGATGACACCAGAAAGAAAAGTGATGATCTCGATGGGGTTGATATGAGTTTTGAATTTGTAAATAACTTGCAGAGTAAGGAAATACAGAACCTTTATGAACATGATGTTTGTGATGCAATGCTAACACATTGTTCTACTGTGAAAAAACTAAATAGCATACATACAGGAGAGAAGCCTTACAAGTGTGATGTTTGTGGAAAGGAGTTTACGTGGTCTTCTAACCTGAAGGAACACAAAAGAAAGCATCCTGGAGAGAAGCCTTGCCATTGTGATGTTTGTGGAGTAGGGTTTACACGGACTTCCAGTCTGAAGAAACACAAAAGAATACATACTGGAGAGAGGCCTTACAACTGTGATGTTTGTGGAGTAGGGTGTACACAGTCTTCTAATCTGAAGAAACACAAAAGAATACATACTGGAGAGAGGCCTTTCAAGTGTGATGTTTGTGGAGTAGGGTGTACACAGTCTTCTAATCTGAAGCAACATAAAAGAATACATACTGGAGAGAAGCCTCACATGTGTGATTTTTGTGGAGTAGGGTTTTCACATTCTTCTAGTCTGAAAGCGCATAAAAGAATGCATACTGGAGAGAGGCCTTACAAGTGTGATGTTTGTGGAGTAGGGTTTGCAGACTCTTCTCATCTGAAAAGTCACAAAAGAATACATACTGGAGAGAGGCCTTACAAGTGTGATGTTTGTGGAGTAGGGTTTAAACGGTCTTGTCATCTGAATGAACACAAAATAATACATACTGGAGAGAAGCCTTACAAATGTGATGTTTGTGATGGAGGATTTACACATGTTTCTAGTCTGAAGAAACACAAAAGAATACATACTGGTGAGAAGCCATACAACTGTGATGTTTGTGGAGTAGGGTTTGCACATTCTTCTAGTCTGAAGGAACACACAAGAATACATACTGGAGAGAAGCCTTACAACTGTGATGTTTGTGGAGTAGGGTTCGCACATTCTTCTAGTCTGAAGGAACACACAAGAATACATACTGGAGAGAAGCCATACAACTGTGATGTTTGTGGAGTAGGGTTTGCACATTCTTCTAGTCTGAAGGAACACACAAGAATACATACTGGAGAGAAGCCTTACAACTGTGATGTTTGTGGAGTAAGGTTTACACAGTCTTCTGGTCTGAAGAAACACAAGAGAATACATACTGGAGAAAAGCCTTACTAGTGTGATGTTTATAGAGAAAGGGTTTACAGTCTTTTAGGATGAACGACCACAAAAACAAAAAAATAACGTACAGAGAGAAGCATTACAAGTGGGACATTTGTTATACTTACTTACTTAGTCATTCCCCTTCTACCGTGAGGTGTATAGGTTTAGAAGAGAGAGCACCAGACTATCCTATCGGCTGTCTTCCTCCTGGCCTGGTTCCATTCTAGCCCTCAGTCCTTCAAAAATTGTCTAATGTTGTCCTCCCAGCGGACTCTGGGTCATCCTGGGGTCTGGATCCCTGGCTGTTTGTTTCCCATGCTTGTCATGGTAGCCAATCTTCTCCCATTCTGCAGACATGGCCAAACCATCTTAGTTGGGACTGTTCTACTTGGGTCTGCAAGGGGTGGCATTTTAGGCCTTGACAAATCGTCTGGTTGCGGACCATGTCTCTTCCTGTTACTTCAATCACCTTCCTCAGATACCTTATTTCTGAGGTTTGGATCTGGCTTTTATGGGTTGGAGTAATTGCTCATGACTCGCATCCATATGTCAAGACTGGGACATAGGTGGAGCGGTATACAGCCATCTTTGTCTTCTTACCAACCTCTTTCTTGCTGAGGAATCCTCGATCTATGGCCTGAAAAAGTCTCCCAGCTGCTGCTTTTCAAGTAGCCAACTCTTCTCTGATGCCTCCCTTTCGGTCTATAATAGCTCCGAGGTATTTAAAGTGGTCGACCTGCTCCAGGACTTGTTCTCCCAGCTTAATCTGATGTACTCTTTCTTCTCGTGATAACACCATGGATTTTGTTTTAGAGCTGCTTATGACCATCCCTCTCTTCTCCAGCTCTTCCTTCCAGACTTGCAGGTTGGATTGGAGATGTGCCTCTGATTTAGCAATCAGGACAACATCATCAGCAAATGCCAGCTCCGAAATACAGACCTGTCTCATCTTCCAGTACCCCACTGAATACTTTCTTGTTCTCTCCTTACATGCCTTGATGACATCATCCATGAGGAGTATGAAAAGTTAAGGTGACAGAATATCACCTTGTCTTACACCAGTGGTGGTCCTGAACTCTTCTGACTTATAGTTTGCTCACATAATTTCTGCAAGACTTGTAGAAGCTCTGTATAGCATGAATCAGAGGTGCTGGAATGTTCTTCCTTGCCAAACAGTCCCAAAGTTTGCTCTAGGGGACCCTGTCAAATGCCTTTTCCAGATCTATGAAACAAAGATGGATCTCACTCTTATACTCAAGGGCCTTTTCACTCAGCTGTCTGAGTGTGAATATTAGGTCTTGACGCTAGGGACTCACAGTGAATAAAATGGTAAAACTTTAACACATTTAACACTTAAGCACAACTTATATTATTACCAGAAAAACAGAATAATCCCCATGAAGGCTATTAATGCACTATTTCACATAGGTTCTAGCGAACGCATTTAGATTATCCAAAACTTCTTGAGAGACTTGATAACTGACTTGGAGAGAAGGCAGTATATATATATATACAGATTTTGTGCAATATCACTACATGATGTGATAAGTCACACCTTCGACGTATCAGAGAAAATCAGCGAGCTTGGCTTCCGAGATAAATGATTCTACGGTTCGCTCACTCGCGATGCCGAACGACATCATAAGACAATCCGTGCAACGGGCCTTCTTAGATTTTCTACCCCTGCCGTAGATCATATACTTAATTCCCCGGAAAATGTCGGACATCAAAGGCGGTCGGGAAGTATTATTTATCATTCTTGAATTTGCTACCGAGTCTGATTTTTTTCCCCACATGCTTTCTGTCACTATCCGATGATTGACCCACCAGCTCGTGTGAGAACTCAGGTAAACAGACCGGTTTGCTCCTGTGTTATCTGGCGTGTTGCGAAAATAGGTAAACAACTCGTTAGCGCAAGGAAGACAGGAAAAATATGCATGGCTTCAAAAGTGAGTCAACAGACAGCGAATTGCGTAGTTTTGCCTTTGCAAAATGTAAACACTAACTGAGGCAGCAAAGGTGGTCAGATTTCTGTAGGATTACTGAGGCTATATTTACATACATCACAAGTAGTCAACTTTTCATGGTTCACTTGAAAAATGTTTTTCTCTACACATGAGACTATATCTGACCATGTTGGTTGGTTGTGTTTGACACGTTTTCCACTTAAATATGAGAGCAAATCTCATTTTATTGGTTGTGTTTGTCATGTTTTCCACCTAAATATGAGAGCATGTCTGGTTATGTTTTTTGTATTTGACATGTTTTATTATAATTTGATGTGTTAAAGTGAAGCTAACATTTAGTCAGATATCACTGAAGCTGTATACTTTGTTGTCTTGCTGACATTTAATTTGCATTTGTTTTTAGCACCCTGATGTTATTGTCATGGAAAAAAGGTTTGTGGTTCTACATCAATCATATCTCGATTTATTATTCCAAGCATTGACATTGTGTTTTGTTCTTCTAATAATGAAGTATGTTTTCGACTTTAAGAAACATATTACAAGGTGGGATAACTGATCCTATGTCAGATTCTGTATATTACATTTTTTTGACAAAATGACTTGTATTATTCATTTTATTGTGTTCTACCAGTCTTCTTTTCCATAATGTGTCTTCCATATTGTACCTTCCCAGCCCATATTTTCTCTCATATTTAAACGCATGACTGAGATTTCATGTTATGTTGTCTGATCTACCATGGGTTGAGATAACATTAACAACCCAGCTGGGAGCTTGCAGATAAATTGAACTTACAGATGTTTAAACAAACTTACATGTAGATGCTAATTTCTCTTGCATGCCAGGCTGGGCACCCATAATTCCCTTACTATCAATCAGAAGATAAATAAAAATTTGCCAGCGGGAAAGTTACATAACTTACCAGTGGATGGACACTATTGTGTGTCAATATTTATAATAACAAATTAAATGGAAAGTTTGTAATGAAATACAGACACGAGTCATCTAAAAGTGGAAATCATCTTCTTCTTTGACCCTTAGCCACAGCCTATCAGTGGCCATCAAGCCTGGTGGCATCTTGTAGGGCAGCAACAAACTGTTTCCACTTTGTTTGGTCGGCGACCATCCATCATACAGTGACCCAACTCTGGTTCATTCTTTGCATCTCAGCCTCCACAGGTCTCCGCCAAGTTTTTTTTTGTTGGCCTCTCTTTTGCTTTCCTTTTGGTGTCCATAGCATAGCTCTTCTTGTAATGGCATTGGGGTCCCTTCTAAAGATGTGGCCACCCAACTCCAGCGTCTGCCAACTATGATGGTGTGCATGTCCTCTTGGTTACTCCGAATAAGCAGTTCTTGGTTGGTGATGGTATTTGGCCAAAAGATTGCTTAGTTATTTATTTCTATCTAAATCCCATATTATTTCAGATGTGCAATACCAAGCCCAGAGGATCAACACCAATGAAAGATTGTGCAAGAATGATTATACCAATGTTACATTGTTGACAAAAGACAATTATGATGAGTCTGGAACAACAGAAAGTGATGTAGCTGTGCATCTCATTACTAGTCATGGCAGATCAGCAGACATTGGTGAGACCCAGAATGATGTTAAGGTCACAATTCAAATTGAAAGTGGGTCAGATGACACTAGAAAGAAAAGTGATGATCTCGATGGGGCTGATATGAGTTTTGAATTTGTAAATAACTTGCAGAGTAAGGAAATACAGAACCTTTATGAACATGATGTTTGTGATGCAATGCTAACACATTGTCCTACTGTGAAAAAACTAAATAGCATACATACAGGAGAGAAGCCTTACAAGTGTGATGTTTGTGGAAAGGAGTTTACATGGTCTTCTAACCTGAAGAAACACAAAAGAATACATACTGGAGAGAGGCCTTACAACTGTGATGTTTGTGGAGTAGGGTGTACACAGTCTTCTAATCTGAAGAAACACAAAAGAACACATACTGGAGAGAGGCCTTACAAGTGTGATGTTTGTGGAGTAGGGTTTGCAGACTCTTCTCATCTGAAAAGTCACAAAAGAATACATACTGGAGAGAGGCCTTACAAGTGTGATGTTTGTGGAGTAGGTTTTAAACGGTCTTGTCATCTGAATGAACACAAAATAATACATACTGGAGAGAAGCCTTACAAATGTGATGTTTGTGATGGAGGATTTACACATGTTTCTAGTCTGAAGAAACACAAAAGAATACATACTGGTGAGAAGCCATACAACTGTGATGTTTGTGGAGTAGAGTTTGCACATTCTTCTAGTCTGAAGGAACACACAAGAATACATACTGGAGAGAAGCCTT
The DNA here is from genome assembly GCA_024509875.1 of Oreohelix idahoensis. Taxonomy (NCBI): domain Eukaryota; kingdom Metazoa; phylum Mollusca; class Gastropoda; order Stylommatophora; family Oreohelicidae; genus Oreohelix; species Oreohelix idahoensis. The sequence goes on from JAMPIV010001075.1 coordinate 212,991, forward strand.
ACAACTGTGATGTTTGTGGAGTAGGGTTCGCACATTTTTCTAGTCTGAAGGAACACACAAGAATACATACTGGAGAAAAGCCTTACAACTGTGATGTTTGTGGAGTAAGGTTTACACAGTCTTCTGGTCTGAAGAAACACAAGAGAATACATACTGGAGAAAAGCCTTACTAGTGTGATGTTTATAGAGAAAGGGTTTACAGTCTTTTAGGATGAACGACCACAAAAACAAAAAAATAACGTACAGAGAGAAGCATTACAAGTGTGACATTTGTTATACTTACTTACTTAGTCATTCCCCTTCTACCGTGAGGTGTATAGGTTTAGAAGAGAGAGCACCAGACTATCCTATCGGCTGTCTTCCTCCTGGCCTGGTTCCATTCTAGCCCTCAGTCCTTCAAAAATTGTCTAATGGTGTCCTCCCAGCGGACTCTGGGTCGTCCTGGGGTCTGGATCCCTGGCTGTTTGTTTCCCATGCTTGTCATGGTAGCCAATCTTCTCCCATTCTGCAGACATGGCCAAACCATCTTAGTTGGGTATGTTCTACTTGGGTCTGCAAGGGGTGGCATTTTAGGCCTTGACAAATCGTCTGGTTGCGGACCATGTCTCTTGTTACTTCAACCACCTTCCTCAGATACCTCATTTGTGAGGTTTGGATCTGGCTTTTATGGGTTGGAGTAATTGCTCATGACTTGCATCCATATGTCAAGACTGGGACATAGGTGGAGCGGTATACAGCCATCTTTGTTTTCTTACCAACCTCTTTCTTGCTGAGGAATCCTCGATCTATGGCCTGAAAAAGTCTCCCAGCTGCTGCTTTTCAAGTGGCCAACTCTTCTCTGATGCCTCCCTTTCGGTCTATAATAGCTCCGAGGTATTTAAAGTGGTCGACCTGCTCCAGATCTTGTTCTCCCAGCTTAATCTGATGTACTCTTTCTTCTCGTGATAACACCATGGATTTTGTTTTAGAGCTGCTTATGACCATCCCTTTCTTCTCCAGCTCTTCCTTCCAGACTTGCAGGTTGGATTGGAGATGTGCCTCTGATTTAGCAATCAGGGCAACATCATCAGCAAATGCCAGCTCCGAAATACAGACCTGTCTCATCTTCCAGTACCCCACTGAATACTTTCTTGTTCTCTCCTTACATGCCTTGATGACATCGTCCATGAGGAGTATGAAAAGTTAAGGTGACAGAATATCACCTTGTCTTACACCAGTGGTGGTCCTGAACTCTTCTGACTTATAGTTTGCTGTCCTCACATAATTTCTGCAAGACTTGTAGAGGCTCTGTATAGCATGAATCAGAGGTGCTGGAATGTTCTTCCTTGCCAAACAGTCCCAAAGTTTGCTCTAGGGGACCCTGTCAAATGCCTTTTCCAGATCTATGAAACAAAGATGGATCTCACTCTTATACTCATGGGCCTTTTCACTCAGCTGTCTGAGTGTGAATATTAGGTCTTGACGCTAGGGACTCACAGTGAATAAAATGGTAAAACTTTAACACATTTAACACTTAAGCACAACTTATATTATTACCAGAAAAACAGAATAATCCCCACGAAGGCTATTAATGCACTATTTCACATAGGTTCTAGCGAACGCATTTAGATTATCCAAAACTTCTTGAGAGACTTGATAACTGACTTGGAGAGAAAGCAGTATATATATATATATATATATACAGATTTTGTGCAATATCACTACATGATGTGATAAGTCACACCTTCGACGTATCAGAGAAAATCAGCGAGCTTGGCTTCCGAGATAAATGATTCTACGGTTCGCTCACTCACGATGCCGAACGACATCATAAGACAATCCGTGCAACGGGCCTTCTTAGATTTTCTATCCCTGCCATAGATCAAATACTTTATTCCCCGGAAAATGTCGGACATCAAAGGCGGGCGGGAAGTATTATTTATCATTCTTGAATTTGCTACTGAGTCTGATTTTTTTCCCCACATGCTTTCTGTCACTATCCGATGATTGACCCACCAGCTCGTGTGAGAACTCAGGTAAACAGACCGGTTTGCTCCTGTGTTATCTGGCGTGTTGCGAAAATAGGTAAACAACTCGTTAACGCAAGGAAGACAGGAAAAATACGCGTGGCTTCAAAAGTGAGTCAACAGACAGCGAATTGCGTAGTTTTGCCTTTGCAAAATGTAAACACTAACTGAGGCAGCAAAGGTGGTCAGATTTCTGTAGGATTACTGAGGCTATATTTACATACGTCACAAGTAGTCAACTTTTCATGGTTCACTTGAAAAATGTTTTTTTCTACACATGAGACTATATCTGACCAGTTTGGTTGGTTGTGTTTGTCACGTTTTCCACTTAAATATGAGAGCAAATCTCATTTTATTGGTTGTGTTTGTCATGTTTTCCACCTAAATATGAGAGCATGTCTGGTTATGTTTTTTGTATTTGACATGTTTTATTATAATTTAGTGTGTTAAAGTGAAGCTAACATTTAGTCAGATATCACTGAAGCTGTATACTTTGTTGTCTTGCTGACATTTAATTTGCATTTGTTTTTAGCACCCTGATGTTATTGTCATGGAAAAAAGGTTTGTGGTTCTACATCAATCATATCTGGATTTATTATTCCAAGCATTGACATTGTGTTTTGTTCTTCTAATAATGAAGTATGTTTTTGACTTTAAGAAACATATTACAAGGTGGGATAACTGATCCTATGTCAGATTCTGTATATTACATTTTTTGACAAAATGACTTGTATTATTCATTTTATTGTGTTCTACCAGTCTTCTTTTCCATAATGTGTCTTCCATATTGTACCTTCCCAGCCCATATTTTCTCTCATATTTAAACGCATGACTGAGATTTCATGTTATGTTGTCTGATCTACCATGGGTAGAGATAACATTAACAACCCAGCTGGGAGCTTGCAGATAAATTGAACTTACAGATGTTTAAACAAACTTACATGTAGATGCTAATTTCTCTTGCATGCCAGGTTGGGCACCCATACTTCCCTTACTATCAATCAGAAGATAAATAAAAATTTGCCAGCGGGAAAGTTACATAACTTACCAGTGGATGGACACTATTGTGTGTCAATATTTATAATAACAAATTAAATGGAAAGTTTGTAATGAAATACAGACACGAGTCATCTAAAAGTGGAACTCATCTTCTTCTTTGACCCTTAGCCACAGCCTATCAGTGGCCATCAAGCCTGGTGGCATCTTGTAGGGCAACAACAAACTGTTTCCACTTTGTTTGGTCGGCGACCATCCATCATACAGTGACCCAACTCTGGTTCATTCTTTGCATCTCAGCCTCCACAGGTCTCCGCCAAGTTTTTTTTTGTTGGCCTCTCTTTTGCTTTCCTTTTGGTGTCCATAGCATAGCTGTTCTTTTAATGGCATTGGGGTCCCTTCTAAAGATGTGGCCACCCAACTCCAGCGTCTGCCAACTATGATGGTGTGCATGTCCTCTTGGTTACTCCAAATAAGCGGTTCTTGGTTGGTGATGGTAATCGGCCAAAAGATTCAGAGAATTTCCCTTAGGCAGATTGTGAAAAAGGAGGACAGTATTGACATTTCCTTCTCTGTTATAATAACAAATTAAACGGAAGGTTTGTTATGAAATACAGACACAAGTCATCTAAAAGTGGAAGTGTCAATACCTAGCCAAACTTCTCTATAAGCAAACAAAATTGCTGATATCAGTCGGTCCCAATCATGGGGAAACATTGTTGTTACTTTGCCTAACATTTGTTTTAGTGTAGAATTCCAGCGCTTTACAACCCCGTGTCGCCGTGGGTTTTGCCCAAGCATTATTCATGCTATTGGCAAGGTCAGATAGACGTTTAAGACAGTTCACGAGGAAGAAAATAAGGTATGAATAAAACAGACAAGAGCTCAGTAACTCGGCTTGCGTTAACTAAGCGTGAGTATTTCTCTTGAGTTGTAAATAAAAGGCTGGACCAATAAAGTTAAGGAAAACAGTTTAGAGCAACGAATCAGAAATAGCGAGTAAAACATATGACAGAATAATGACCAGAGGTCATTAGGGCAGTCCGGTTTTTTGAGGTTGAAGAAGCAAGGTGGGTTTTCAGTAGTCTCCAGGTAGACGGATTCTGTGGTTATACAGAAATAGCATAAATATAGAAATGTTCAGACGATTTGTTATCACTAGACAGTGTTCTAAATGATTAAGAAGTTTCTTATAGACACAGTGAGTGTAGAGAGAGTATTTCGGGAGAGATTCAGTGATCTGACTGTAAGTATAAGTTGAACTTATCATTCATACGAGTTAGATATTTACAGAAGAGGTAACACAGAAGCCCCACGTTGATGTGTCAAACATATTTTGAGAACTTTATTGATTAGGTAACCAAAGATGGAGATGAATGATACACAGATGGTCAAGTTTGGTACGACTATATGCGGATAAATGAATGGTGATGAATTCCATGAGGAAAACCATATTTATCATCGTGAGTTCACGATAAGTGAAGTGTGAGCTATTTCAGAAATAGATACGACAAGTAAGCGACTGGGAGAGTTGACTTCTGTAAGAACTGCCCACATGCTCTCGCATGTAAGTATGTAGTTGGAAGACTTGATACATGTATATGAATTAAATTATGTTTTCAGGAACAGTAATAGAGGCAGATCTGACTAAGTTTGGTCAGAAAGAATAAAGGCACAAACACAATGAGTTGGAAGTGCTGATATGGAGTATTGAGGTATTCAGACAAACAGGAGTAGAGTTTGAATAGACTAAACAAGTTAACTGGAGATGATGGAATGACAAAGGGAGAATGTGTATATACATGGGTTACAGAGCACTTTTACGTGAAGCAACTATGATATAATTGTATGTGAGCTCTATGATAAATTACTTGCCTTGCTAAAGAAATTACCATATGTAAATAAATGTTTTGGTGGATAAAACATATGTTTGAGTCCATCCTTTGAGAGTTGCTGTATGTAGGCCATGTCCCTTTTAAGAACAAATTCCACTATTCGATCAGTCACTGATAACAACGGAGAAAGAATAGAACGGGTCGTGGGTTGAATAAGAAGGAGAAGAGTCTCATCCAGGAATCAACAACTCTGGCGGAGATGGCCAGTACACATGTCCATGATCAATAACTTGGAAGATAAACAAGAGATTTGTAAAATTTGAGTTGTATCACTAAGCCTGCCATCTGCCACCTAGTTGAATATAGCACGCTGACACCCATTTGATTGCGGATTTAATCTAGAACTCAATGTATGATGGATGTGAAGCACATTACAAATTTCTGAGATCATACCAGACGTGAATTGCGTGCCATGATCCGACAGAAGCTCTTCAGGAAATCTGATGCGTGAAAATATCGACAATAATGCACCAGTCACTGACATCGTCATAATAGACTTAACAGGTATGGCTTCAGGCCATCTGGTGCAGAGGTCGATACAAGTTAAGATGAAGCAGAATCCTCTGGATGATAACACCGGAAGAGCCCCGATTATGTCGACAGCCACCTTATAAAAAGGTCGCACAGAGATATCTGTGGCCTGTAGGGGTGCCAACTGATATGAAAATTACTTGCAACACCCTGACAAACAGTGCATGATTTACAAAAAAACTGCGACGTCTTTATGAACCCCTGGCCAAAAAAAAATGCGCCACAATCTGTAAGCTGTGTGGGAAATCCCCATATGACCCGCAAAAGGATCATCATGTGCATTAGACAAAACTAGTGATTGAAATGATGTAGGTACAACAATTTGTCTGAGTACTGAAGAATAATTATCAAAACAACATATCAAAATATTGTCATGAAATTGATACCAATGTCTGGCGTTATTTGTATGTGTAATAGTTTTAGCAGTAGCTAATGATAATAAATAACCCAAAGAAGAGTCCTGTTTTTGTCTGTTAATGAATGAATTTTTATCTATGTAATGACTTGTCACGCGTCGGATATTATTTTTATCATTAATTAAGTTCATTTGCTTCTGCAACCAGTTGTGATGTAGTAGTCACAGCATTGGATAAAGAAAGATATTCTCTCTCCCATGCAGAATTATCATCAGGAAAACACTCTTTTACACCCTTTATGTTTCCCAAGATCAAGTCACAGCAAGGCTGATTGAAGCTACATACATGAATTTTTGTTAAATGTCGCCTTCCATACCCAGATCTTTGCCTTGTTTAATACAATAGTGAAGAGTCGCCATCGTATACTAATAAGTATAACTTTTCTAAATAATAAATCCATATATAGGTTATCCTCTGCCTTACTTAGTCCATATAACTATAGACTAACGTGTATGACTGGTGTAGTCACAATGTGAATATATATATATGCATGTATGTATGTATGTATGTATGTGGTAACAGCCCTCATTAACACTGTATGAATTTATATAAATTTACTTTATGTAAATTCTAATGATTCTCCTATTTGCCATGTTGTATTTTATTATATCATGTCAGTACATATCAATGTATTTTCTGGAGAATAAAGATTCTGATATGTATGTATGTGTGTGTGTGCGTGCGTGCGTGCCAGATAACACTTAACCCGTATTCACGCCCTGCTTCCATTAAACTAGCTCTAATTTGTGCGGTGTCTGCCTTGATATGCAGTAGGGTTTCACGAAGGGAAAAATTGGCTGTGACCTCGGAACAAAAATTATTTCACTCACACATGTAATTATCTCTTTAAAATCAGCAAGGTTTAAAATAGTAAACAAGCTCAAATAGTTCTTAAAAAATTCACCCACTCAGCGTATTATGAAAAATTTAGATAACTGATTATCTAGCACTTTCTAGATAAGAAAAAGTTACCAAGTACTTATGCAGAACAAAAATTTTTTTCCAGCAGCGGAAAAAATATAAAAAAATTCCCAATTTCCTACAGTATTCTCCGTTCTCAAAAGTGTTTACACTATCAGTTTGATACTTAATTTTTTTTTTAAAGTGTCACTCGTGCTTTACAGACATAAATTATTCCCACTACGAAGGCGACAAAATATAGTAAAATTCAGTCTAAGAGGTAATCCCTCAAAATGCCAACAAATTTTGCAATTATCACAACTGTATGGCAGGGATACAAATGTGATGTATTACACTTCTAAGTCCGGGTTCACTGATCCCAAGACAAGACCACATTTGTCATGTGGTGAGTATTGGCGAAAACTACTGTCGTAATTGCCCCAATACTCACCACACGACAGCAACCAAGCCCCCACAAGTACCATAGCAAAACATTTGGACTGTGTGATCCAGCAACAGGCTGTGTTTTCAATTTGAAAATTTATTTTGGAAAAAATACAGCCTATGATCCTAATCTAGATTCCAGTTCTGCTCATGCCGTGAACGTGTTTGGCACTCTTTTGAAGCCACTGAGATCAGGACATCATATATTTGCTGATAGATTTTATTCATCCAAAGCCCTGACTGAAAACCTGCTTGCGCACAATTATAATAATACAGGACCCTGAATGTCAACCGCGTCAGCTTCCCTCCTGAAATAAAAAATCTCAAGCTATGCCATCAAGAGATGAGATGATTTTTGGGCTCTGAAAATAGAACATTATGTATTGCCTGGAAAGATAAAAAAGCCCTGCATACTTTTGTCAACTAAATCAGCTGTTGCAACGGTTGAGAAGGGCAAGGGTCTAAACAAAATTACAAAGCCAAAGGTAGTCGATGACTACAATATGAGTATGAATGGCTGTGACTGGATGGATCACATGGTTGGTTCCTACAGTATGCTCAACCGTAAAACCAGAAAGTGGTGGAAGAAGATTTACCACTGGATGATTGACATGACACAGGTAAATGCCTACATTTTATACAATTTGTGTCAGGAAGGTGTGACAAAAAGGAAGCTCACACCTCAAGATTTTAAACAAAGTTTGATTGAGGATCTGTCCAAAGAAGCTCAGCAGCTGACATCAGGCAGTATAATAGATTGACCACCCAAAACATCTAAACACTTCATGAAAAGAAATGAAGTGGAATGGATGATTGGAGCCAGACCTAGTGGAATATGATGGAAAGGACAGAGTGTGTTCATCGTAGTGCTAATGGCAGGCATTGCAGATCAAGCTTTGAGTGTGTAGGTTGCATACCCTACCTTTGTACAAAGAAATTACTTTGTAGCTTATCATAAGCAAAAATATATATAGGGTCTGCCTAGATATGATTAAGCTTTGTAAATAATATGTTCTTTTCCCTTTTCTGACAGTGATATGTTTGATAACATTTGAAATTTACATTTTTTTAAGGGACTTTTTTCTGTTAAATTTTTTACTTAGGATTTCATAATAAAGTAATGTGTGGCAGTTAGGGAACGATGTACAGTCAAAGGGAAGGAATAAAGAGAACTAGGAATGGGAAGGTTCAGATAGAGTACAAATAAGAGATGCGCGAACAATGTTGCGCATGAGAGAGGTGAAGGATAATCCAGTGAATGCACGCTTTTCTCAGCGGGCAGTACAGAAACGTGAGCCAGAGAGGGAAGCCGCATATACGCGGGTAGCCATGTTAATGGCGTACTCAGATAGTTTAAAGGATGAATATTTCATGGACAAGGAAGTAGTTTGGATATTGATTAACCCGAATTATTGTATAGAATAGTGGGAATTCTTGTCTAGAAGGAGAAAACCGTGTGAGTTAGTTATCATTCAGAAAGGAAAAGGTACGTAGGGTGAACTTTATTTCATATAGACAGTAGTCATGTTCCTCAGTGATAAAAGGGAAAACAACATCCCCGGAGAGGCCCGGTCTACCAATAGATAACCTGAACACTGAGATGATAGATAACAAATAGACATAAGAAATTATAAGGAAGAAACAACAGAAATAGAGACTATAACACCTGCATGATCACTGATGGTTAAAAGGTCAGAAGGTGTAGATTCGATACTGGGCGAGAGAGAGTGGTGAAAGAATGAACTTACATTGTATATTCTATGATGGACCAGATGTGGAGGTCAGAGTAGACAGCAATGATCCTTTCATATGTAAATAAACCACTATTCAAATTACTATGGCGTTATCGCATCACGTGCTGTGTGTGTGTGACTGTGTGGTATACAGCATAGTATAGCTAACCACAGAGGTAAGCGAACCTGGGCAGACATTGCCATAGATGATTAATAATAACCACCAGGGCTGCCACATATTATGATTTTGGTGCCGTGACCAACCTCTAGCAGCAGCACACACACATTGTTTCTAAACAGGAGTTCAACAACTATGCTTTATGCTGTCATCTCTCCTCGCTTCAGGCAGAAGATATAGATACGTTTGACGCTGTAACAGACTTCAAGAACCACAGACGGCAGAGTACAACGAAGAAAAAGTCATATTTACGTTTTTATAACATGAAAAAAAAACAGAGTGACAACAGTGTAAGTTGTAAACACAGAACAAAGTGAACAGTATCGGAACCAGCCAAGCAGAAACGTCGGTCCGAAAAACCAAGTCGGAATTTTTCTTCTTTCAAATCGACCTGCACGAGAATAAGTCGTCACAACAAGACAGAGTACAACACACAAACTGGTTGATGACAGACTCCAAGAACCACAGACGGCAGATAGAAGGCAAAGTTATAATTTCACAACATACGAAGAATACAGTACAGTCACAGTGTAAACACAAGCGGACAGGTTTGGGAACCAGTCAACCAGAAACACCAGCTCAGAAATCAAGTCAAGATTTTCTTTCGTCACGCCTGCACGAGACAGGTTCGCAGAAACACAGCAGGTACAATATTCACTGTCCTGTAACGCCAGCTCAGAAATCAACACGGGGACACTCATCACAGCAGACGGTCAGGTCAACGTGTATCGCTCATCAAGTAGTCTTAAGACAGGTCATAGAGTGCAGTACAGTAACCGATTCACTGACAGGTTTGTGTGTAGAAAAGATAAAAGTGTGTAGTCCGGATGGTATAAAAATATAACAATAGTGTTTGTGAAATAAAAAGAAAAGTCGGTCACGCGCGGGCAATATCGCGACAAACGAGTACTCCAACGAAGACGTCTTAATTAATTAGTTTAATTAGACATTGTTGTATTATTATTCTTGCCTTATTAATTAGACATTATAGTAATATTATTGTTATTAATATTATTACTGTTGTTTAATTACTATTCTTATTATTATTAGTATTGTAGTCTCACTAATATTGAATTATAACAGTGTATGCATAAAAAAATTTTTTGTAACCATAACATTGTTTTTTTTTCAGGAAACCCAAGACTAATAGAACAATTTCCATTCATTTTCAGGTGCAAGTTAGTTTAATTTAACCGTAGAAATAAGTAGTTATTTTTTCAGATTGGTACGATGGCACAGGCCGAACACACACAGTATAACATGCAAGACAGTCCGACTTTGGCCTTCATAAAGACGATTACCGACACATTAGCCAAGGTAGACAGTGCTAAATACGCAAACGTAAAAGGTAATGTAGATTTATTTTCAGGTGACCCACATGCATGCCGTAAGTGGCTTACAGATATTGACAAATATGCAATGTCAATAATTTCAGATGAATTGAAAAAAGTTAAAATTGCGATTTTTTCATCTGTTGATCTGATCACAGACTCTATCAGAAGGCGATTAGACACATTACTTAATGAAAGAGATCTTCAATCAGAGTCTAAATCATACGATACGAAGGGGAAAGGGCATTGTCACACTTGTGATGGAGAACATAATGACAAAAATAAAATCCTAGAAACAGCTGCTGTACGAACACACTTAATAAAAGAAGAATAAGAATGGCGGTCAGGAATTTTGTGGGAGAAATTAGAAAAGGGAAACCCATAGAAATAAATAACGTCAACATAGCAAACCAACAGAAGTGCCATATAAGAACACAGAACGGTTGGGAAATGAAGGTAGAACCGCTAGGAGTGTGGAGAAACATAATAGGATCTGATCAGCAAAATATTACAATAAAGGAAGAAGGTAATAGGAATAGACCATGGACAAGTCAGGTTAGGACAACAGTCCAGAAACAGGAAAACATACAGAGAGACAGGGTCAGCGTTGGTACACAAGAACCAGAAATAAATGAAACAAAGATGATTAGTGCCGGAACACAAACTGAGATTGATATTGTAGCGTCACATTTGGGGCCAGCACACAATGAGACAGACGTCATGAGAGAAAATGAAACATTGTCACATGGGTTAGACAATACGAGAAAGTCTAAGATTCCACTCAGTGTAAAAAGGATGAACCTACAACTGCTAAAGAAGTAGTGGTACCACAGCATAGGGATAGCATCGAAGTAAAGAATAAGAAGGATGAACCGATGCAGTCGACCAGAAAAAAAAGTCGACAGACAGTTAATGAAGTAGAATATAGCAGTAGACAGAGATGGTCGTCAGAATCGGTGTCGATTGACTCAGACAGTGTAGTATCTGACGAGAGTGACGGTAGTCACAGACACAAAAGTACTTATAGAAGAGGAGAGAATAGTAGAAGAGGTAAGGAAGAAGGCAGCAAATGTGGAGATAGTAGTAGAGAAAGGGAGTTGACAGTATACAATCTGGAGAAAATAATAGCAGACAATGCAGAAATGTGGATGCGACAATCACGCAGACTGAATGGAGGGAGGCGTATAATCGACAAATTGAAGACTCGGAGAAAAGAAAGATGAAACAGGAGGGTGTAAGTACAGTACAAGAAAAGTACCAGCTTGACATAGAATCAGAATTCGATTCGTCAAGTGGGGAGGATAGAGTTATGGGCCCCGACGAAATTGGATACAGGTCGGATGAGCTCGAGCATATAACGGACGACGAAGGTCGTAGAATTTATTGGCCGAAAAATGAGAATAGTGATCTTGGACGTATAAATCAGATAAAGACGAAGGAAATTACCAAAATAGTTGAACCAAGCATGGATGAGTTGAAAAAGGTAATAGAAGAAACCATAAAGCGGCCTGATTTTAACTTCTCAAGAAGCATGGTTTGGAGAGTGCTAGAGGGAAAATATCATACAAACTTTCCACAAACAAGAATTGAAATTGATAAGGTTCTGACGAAAATGATAGATGATGCAAACAGGAAAAGGTGGATAGAAAAGGCAGAGCAGGCAAATCGTCATCGAAGTCAGGAGAAAAATAAAGGAAAAAGAAAATATAGATATTAAGTGAAGTAGAGGGGGAGATGAGGGATAAAAGGTCATGAAAAATGACGAGGATATTATGTGGGAAGAAGAAGAGCCATAAGAGATGGCGAAATTAAGAGAGAGTAATTGAGATATTGGAAGGTGAGGTATTAAGGGCCATGGGAGATGGCGAAAACAAGAGAATCGCTTGGATAAATAAGTATGGGAAAATTGAGAGTCACGGAGAAGTGACGGAGTATTGAGAAGCCACAAGAAGGATGGCACGGACATATAGAAGATATAGTTCTAGAAGGAACTTATGTAGAAGTGAGAAGCCATGGAGAAAATGGAAGAGAGAGATTTTTGCGGCAGTGGCCGAGTCTTATGAAGGCTTTGGGGAGAAATCATTTTTTTTTTCCTCCGTAATACGCGAAGAGAAGAGAATTGCGTTGAGAACGTTCCAGGGAGGGAACGAAAAACGTTAAGTGCGGCGTTTGCCAGACTACAAATGTGAGTCTATGGAGGGTAACCCTCACCGAACATATACAGTAGAAATTTAGACATGGGGAGACAGTGTTGTGGAGAAGGAATAAGGAGATAGCACAAAGAGAAGTTCCAGGGAGGGAACGAAAAACATAAAAACGTTAAGTGCGGTGTTTATCAAACTACACATGTGAGTCTATTGAGGATAACCCTCACCGAACATATGTAACAGAAATTCACACACTAGGAGACAGTGTTGTGAAAAAGGAGTTCAAGTGACAGGTCAGCAGTAGAAAAACACGCAAGTAGGTCAAAGCAACAACGCGGTTTAAGATAGGTAGACCAAATAAGTTTCAAATATTTCCGCGTAGGAGATTATGGACAAAGGTCTAGTTAGAAAAGGGTGGACGGAAGTATGGCAATTCAGTGTTGCCATGATAGTAAATGGCTCACGCCATCATGAACTATGTATATAGGGAGACATGACAGAAGACATGTTTGGCTTTATACGAGAGAAGAGGAAGGCCAGACAATTCACACCAGGTGTGTGGTGACAGAAGATAATACTATACGAGGAGTTTACGTGTATGACAACAGGAGTGACTGGATGAGTAAAAGGAAATAAACTTTGTATGGACATGTACAGAGTTGGTAGAATGTGAGTGAGAAAGACGAGGGTTAAGAACAGTCATAAATGTGAAGAGGAAAGGTCACTTAAGAAAAGTGACGGGAAAAGAGTTATTCCTCAGTTTTGTTATGATAATATGTTGTAATGTAAGAAAATAATGGCATGCTAAGTGATGTGGAAAAAAAAGAAAAGAAATGAAGACCACTAAGGAAGTGGAATATATAACATGTCAAATGTATGTTTTTGAAATCATGTAATATGAGCAGATAGGAGAAAAAGCAAAGATGAGTGGTCATAAATTGGAACGAGATGTTGATGAATGTACGTTCTCAGTATAATTTAATTGTGTTATGTAAAGGGAAATTGTCCTTTGACACAGATAGTAATTGGTAATGTGCTGAGCTAGGGTTGTAACAGCACATTGCTAAGGATATTGTTTTTGTTTTGATACATAGTTAAGTACAATAATGGCTGGTACAGCCATTAAAATAAATTTTTTCTCCTACGGATAAATAATTTATTTTTAGGGGAGAAAGGGAGATAATGTGGCAGTTAGGGAACGATGTACAGTCAAAGGGAAGGAATAAAGAGAACTAGGAATGGGAAGGTTCAGATAGAGTACAAATAAGAGATGCGCGAACAATGTTGCGCATGAGAGAGGTGAAGGATAATCCAGTGAATGCACGCTTTTCTCAGCGGGCAGTACAGAAACGTGAGCCAGAGAGGGAAGCCGAATATACGCGGGTAGCCATGTTAATGGCGTACTCAGATAGTTTAAAGGATGAATATTTCATGGACAAGGAAGTAGTTTGGATATTGATTAACCCGAATTATTGTATAGAATAGTGGGAATTCTTGTCTAGAAGGAGAAACGGTGTGAGTTAGTTATCATTCAGAAAGGAAAAGGTACGTAGGGTGAACTTTATTTCATATAGACAGTAGTCATGTTCCTCAGTGATAAAAGGGAAAACAACATCCCCGGAGAGGCCCGGTCTACCAATAGATAACCTGAACACTGAGATGATAGATAACAAATAGACATAAGGAAGAAACAACAGAAATAGAGACTATAACACCTGCATGATCACTGATGGTTAAAAGGTCAGAAGGTGTAGATTCGATACTGGGCGAGAGAGAGTGGTGAAAGAATGAACTTACATTGTATATTCTATGATGGACCAGATGTGGAGGTCAGAGTAGACAGCAATGATCCTTTCATATGTAAATAAACCACTATTCAAATTACTATGGCGTTATCGCATCACGTGCTGTGTGTGTGTGACTGTGTGGTATACAGCATAGTATAGCTAACCACAGAGGTAAGCGAACCTGGGCAGACATTGCCATAGATGATTCATAATAACCACCAGGGCTGCCACAAATTTTTATACATAATGCAAACATAGTTGTGTTTTCCTATGGATTATACCTAATCTTCAGAAGAGGAGCAGCTCCAGCAAGGTAAGAATATATAACTTTTTTAAATTTACCTACTGTTTCATCAGCTTCTTATTCAGCCTCCATTTGACATTGCACAACTAATAATTTTTGTTGATAAAATTTTATATTATGCACAAGATGCATTTACTAACAATCCTTGTCATTTATAACAACTACATCATTCGTGTGTAAATAATATTATAATTCCACTCTTTCTGATGTATAAACTGAAATTTCGTCTGTTTACAACCATGTGGCTTGTTGTAATCTGTGAAATTAACAATTTTCTGAGTGTTTATTGACTAAAAGCTGATTGTGCTTTGTTAGAATATTTCTGTTTGTGACATTTTGAAAGTTTATCCTTGGATATTCACCTGGGGAACATTTCTAGAAAGATTTGAGTGAATACTTTTGATCTAACTTTTCACCGGCTGTTTCTTTCATCCTCAATTTTACATTGGATAGCTAATAATTTTTCAATAAAAGCTTTTATACTTGCAGCACAAGAGTAACTTACATCCATTTACCTTCATTTTTATATATAACAACAAAGTTATGTATGCATATTAACATTTAAACAAATTATTCCCAAACAACAACAATAAAAACACACTGGGGTGGCCATTTTCGTTTGGCCCACACCCACTTTTTTGCTTCGGGCTGAAGAGTTAAGTTATTGAACCAGATTGACTTCAGACGGTAAACGTGAGAGTATTCACTGACTTTGTATGTAATTTATTTCCGCCAGTCAAGAATGTCCATCTGGGTGCATTGTTCATCGAAAACGCGTTCAGACACTTTGGCAGAGAATACACTGGAAGCCAGATTGAATGTGTCTACTCAGCAACAAATCTAACATTACCCAACCTGTAAGCAGGGGAGAAGTGATGCTTATTCACTCCCATCCAGAGACTGTCTGTGTTCATGATGTTACACACACGTATACATGTAACAAAATTTCAAAACATGTTCATAAAGCCGAATCAAAATCTTAAACGATTTGTTTAATAAACAAATGACAAACTTGATAACTGATTTTCTTTATGTTTTTTTTTGGTGTCTGGTTAAATTGAACAACTGTATTTGTTTCAAATAAGATTTCATAATGTTAGTTCATCTGGTAATTTTTTTAAAAACAAATATTGGACAACTTGTTTAACTGATACAGATGTCGGTATAATGAACATTTATTTGTTGTGCTACCTATCAATATTAATACCCTTATATAAGAATTATCCGATCCCTCTCTTACTAGCGTTATTATTGTCACGTGACGCCTCCTCTGCTGTGCAGTGTTGGTCCATCAATGACCAAAACCTAGAGTATGTAATGTAGATCTTCAAAGTTATCTACCTTCTCACAAGATAACTCTTGGCAGAGATGTAAATAGAAAGATGATGATTCTTCTACCTTTAACTTAGTGTCTGCCAGCCGCCTTTTGTGAAGAGGTATATTGCATGAGTTAGCTCGTTCAAGCACCCAACTTAATTAACAGTAACATTTGTCTTTTTTGGCTCTGTTGATGTAAAAATATATAGATATACAAAGGAAATCCTGATGCATACGTGTAAACTTCTCTCTGTAATAACAGTTACTAAAAATTAAGAGTATCTAATATAGGCCTTCAAAAGTGTAAACCTTTGCAAAAGATTACTCTTGGCAGAGTTGTAGATAGGATAATGATGTTTCCATCTCGAGGGATATTTCCAAAGTCAAGAACAATGCTGCATTGGCAGGGCAATTGTTAACTTATATCGGTTCGCCGCCTTTTATGAAGATTTACACAATTATTATGTTTTGCTCGTCAAGCCCCCACCCTGATTTACTCAGTGGAATTCTTATTATTATGGTGTAGCTCTGTGTTTAGTAAATTGACTGAGACAAACATGCAGTACTAAAAAATGATTAAATCAAAGTTAAATTTATTTCATTGCAAATAACAAATTTATCAATCATTTAGGTTTAACAAGGTTTTTAGAAAAATTGAATAATGAGTTGACAGAAGGTTATCATCACTGTTGTGATTGGATGAAAGTTTATAAAGGAGGTCACTTTGCAGCTTTATGGGATACTTAGCTGTCAGTGACGGTTCTGCTCCATCTAATGGTTTGGTTCTTGGTAGATTAATCACGCTCGTCGCTGTTCAAGGTTGTAGGGCGCAGCACATTCCCAGAAGTGTCAGGGAGTGTCTACAAAATTGGTCTCTCGTCTTAAAGCTCGGGCCACTTTTCCCTTCTTGTTCCACAGATAGTACCGTTAAGTGGTACCACTTACAAGACAATCTTGGCCCACATACGTTTTCCTCAGATGAATAAAGCCACTTGACTAGACCTCTTACGCGTGTACTTGGGGTCGTTACTTTAGCACTAAACTCCCTCTTTGACTCCGTGTGTTTTTTCACTTTCCTCAGATTCTGAGTCCTTATTAAAATGGTTTCCTGGGCTCTTTAAGTCCTTCAAGATGTTCCAACAAAAGTCCGGTCTGATAAAATGGAATTCTGAATTCTAAATTCTGGCAGCCTGGTTTCGTCTTGGCAAGCAATTTCTCACAGGGAACTAGACTTCTTCTTTCACAGACTCTTCTTTGTCATTAGTTGGTGCATAACATTGGATGACTAAACTACAGGAAATTATGGATAAAGTAAAAAGAAGAGACATCACAATTTTGATGGGTGACATGAATGCAAAGATAGGTACAGTCAACACTGGATTTGAAGAAGTCATGGGAAAACATGGGCTAGGAGTAATGAATGAAAATGGAGAGCTATTCGCAAACTTCTGTGCTTCATATCAACTGGCTATAGGAGGAAGCATGTTTCCACATAAGAGAATACACAAGGCAACATGGATATCACCAGACCATAGAACAGAAAATCAGATTGATCATATATGCATAAACAAGAAGTTTAGATCATCATTGCAGGATGTAAAGGTATATAGAGGAGCAGATGTGGCATCAGATCACCATCTTCTGATAGCCAAAGTAAAAATGAAACTCAAGAGATATGCAACAATGCAAAATTATAGACAACTGTTTAATGTAAGACAGCTAAGAAATCAAGAAACAAGAGACAAATTTGCGGTCACAGTATCCAACAAATTCCAAGTGCTCCAACAGCTGGAAGATGTAGAGAATACAGAAGACTATTGGCAGCAGGTCAAAACAGTATGGAAGGAGACATGTGAAGAAATACTAGGGAAAAGGGAAAGACAACAAAAAGCATGGATAACAACAGAAACCATCAATAAGATAAAAGACAGAAAAAACAAGAAAGCAGAGTTAAACACAAGCAAAACTAGAAGCTCCAAAGCCAAGGCTCAAGAAGTGTACACAGAAGCAAACAAAGAAGTAAAAAGAAGTATCAAAAGAGACAAGAGGAAGTATATTGAGGAGTTGGCAAGAGAGGCAGAAGATGCTGCAGCCAAAGGAAATATGAGAGAACTGTATAGCAGCACAAAGAAGCTAACAGGGAAATACAAGCAAACAAGTTGCCTCATAAAAGACAAGAATGGGAAACTGCTCAGCAATATACAAGAGCAAATGAAGAGGTGGACAGAATATTTTGGGGACCTTCTCAATAGACCAGCTCCACAAAACCCGCCGGACATCCAGCCAGCAGAAGAAGAGCTACAAATTAACGGTGAAAGACCAACGAAGGAAGAAATAAAGAAAGCCATAAAGCTTCTAAGAGAGGGAAAAGCGTCTGGACCTGATGGCATTCCAGCAGAGGCCATCAAAGCAGATATCGACACGGCTACAGAGATGTTATATAAATTACTTGGTAAAGTCTGGGAAAAGGAAGAGATACCAGCAGAATGGAAGGAAGGATATCTGGTTAAGTTGCCTAAGAAGGGAAATTTACAAGAGTGCACAAATTATAGAGGAATAATGTTACTATCAGTGCCAGGAAAAGTATTAAACAGGATTATCCTTGAGAGATTAAAAGAGTCCATAGACAAGAAACTGAGAGATGAACAAGCAGGTTTTCGACAAAACAGATCATGTACAGACCAGATAGCCACTTTGAGAATAATAGTTGAACAAAGTCTGGAATGGAATTCACCACTATACATCGGATTTGTGGACTACGAAAAGGCATTTGACAGTGTAGACAGAGAATCACTTTGGAAATTGATGAGGCATTATGGAGTTCCCCTGAAGATCATTAATTTAATAAAGAAAACATATGAAGACATGACATGCAGAGTTCTTCACGAAGGACAGCTTACAGAACCGTTTGGGATAAGAACAGGAGTGCGACAGGGATGCCTCTTGTCTCCATTTCTTTTCTTGCTGGCAATAGATTGGGTTATGAGATCATCGACAACACACAATAGAAATGGAATCCAGTGGACTCTGACTAAGCAGTTGGATGATCTGGATTTTGCTGATGACTTGGCTCTTCTGTCCCATAACCGTAATCAGATGCAGGACAAATTGAAAACACTCGATGAGAGGTCACAGCAATTGGGTCTGAAAATACACAGGGAAAAGACAAAAATAATGAGAATAAATGCAGGTAATGATAACAGGGTTGAACTTGAAGAAACACCAATTCAAGATGTAGAATCATACACATATCTTGGCAGTAATATAGACAAAGTTGGAGGGACAGACAGCGATATCAAAATAAGAATACAAAAGGCTAGAGGAGCTTTCATTGCATTGGGAAATATATGGAGATCAAGAGAAATCGGATCCAACACGAAAATAAGAATCTTCAATTCAAATGTGAAGTCAGTCCTATTGTATGGCTCGGAGACATGGAGAACAACAAAGACAACAACCAAAAAGCTACAGACTTTCATAAATGGGTGCTTGCGTAGAATAGAGGGATTAAAATGGTATGACAAGGTTACCAACGTGGAACTGATGACAAGAACTAGACAAGTGCCAGTGGAACAAGAGATGAGAAGAAGACGATGGCGATGGATAGGACGCACACTGAGGAAACCTGTTGATAGCATTACAAGGCAGTCCTTGTTCTGGAACCCCCAGGGCAAGAGAGGCAGAGGAAGACCAAGAAGTACATGGAGAAGAGAGTTGGAAACAGAGGTGAAAATGATGAGGAGAACATGGAAAGAACTTGAGATGATGGCACGGGACAGGAGGACTTGGCATGTGTTTGTTGAAGGCCTATGCTCCTTTGGGAGTGGAGGGTTATGAATGAAATGAATGAACTAGACTTGCAAAAATTGTCAGATAATATTGCAAGTCTTCCATCGCATTTGTTTCTTACGATGCTAGTAGAGCGCCAGTCGTTTTCAAACACCTGTGAAGAAATTTCAAAATATTCTGACATGGAATAAATATGCACGTGATGTAGAGGTCAGCTCTCCCATATATCGTAATAAAACATCCGATTGCCGTGTATGCAAACTCACCAATACATCTGTAAACTCGAACAACCATGTCTTTCAGACGTAACAACTTATTATTTTCATATAGAGTAATGTCTTTGTGAAAGTCGGACAGGAAAGGATTATGTAATTCATTTTCGTCGCGTGCATGTACTACCCGAAAACTAAGCAGGTCCATAAGGGTTTACCTGCGCTAATCTCAGCAAAGCTGTGAAGCGCCCAGCAAATGTTATGTATTATCACCAACAAGCAGTGTCAAATGCTCGTAAATACAAAATATCTACTACATAGCAGAGAACGATAAAGGTGCTGACCATTGAAAAGCACGCAATTAGTCAAAACAACAAATTAAAATGAGTACTGTCGTAGTGAAGTGAGATCAATAAGCGGTTGCCCCAAATCCATCTTGTCACAGACAGTCCATGGAACAGTGTTCATAATCAGATTGACTACATACTAATATGCAACACATTCAGAAACAGCTTTAATTCTAAAAACTTGGCCAGGAGCAGACTGCAACAGCGACCATGTACCAGTAAAACGAAAATTGAGGAAAGTAAAGCGAGTTTCAAACATCATCAAATTAAAAACTTAGCCTTAGCAGATAATGAAAAGAGTGAAAGATACAACATTACAACATAGAATAGGTACAATGCAATAGATAAAAATACAGCGTATAGATGAACAGTGGGGAATGCGTCAGGAATATATACATCAAACAGCAAAGGAAATCGAACCTTAAGTAAAGAGAACTGCACAGAAGAAGTGGATGACAGATGACATTTTAAAAATGATGTATGCAAGAAGGAAGAAGAAGCAAGACAACAAAGAATATGACAGACTAAATATGGAAATAGGAAACAAATGTACAACAGCAAAAGAAGCATGGTTAAACCAGAAGTGTGGAGAGCTTCTAATACAGAACAGAAAAGACACAATCTATGTACAAGTGAAACAATGAGTTAAAATTCAGAAGGACACAAACAGCCACTGGCTGATAGAAATAAAATGAAGGAACATTCTTAATGGGTCATGAGAACATGAAAGAAAGGTGGACAGAATACATCAAGGAGCTATATGATGATAAAAGACCAAATTTTAACGACCGAGATAGTTGTGAAGGACCTCCAATATTTATGACAGAGGTAGACGATGCAATGCGTCACTTGAAGAAATGTAAAGCGTCTGGACCATATAGTGTAACAGTAGCGGTGTTGTGAATTCTTTGCACACAGGTGTATGCCCATTACTTTTTGGAGATACAGCTGTCTACATTAGCTAGTTTTTGTGCGTCAAAGCACTTGTACTGAACGCCGCGACATTATTACGCAATAAGTAACTATATGACGTATGTGCCGTCTGCTACTGTAGCCCAACGGCTAAGTTTCTGGGCATTTCATTATTGTACGCTGATCAGTGAGGTCGCACATTTTATGCTCACAGTCTGTAGAGACTAGATGCAAGCGATTTCATGTGGCTATGTTCGGGAGGCCGCCACCAAGTTATTATTTGCCATTATGGTTCACTGTCTTAACAGAGAAGTATAGTAACCAGTTTAATGAAGTATATCGCAACGATATCGTCAGTAACTATTGATGCCGCAGAACTTGGTCACAACATATCTTAGTTTGATATTAGTATTTTCCTTCATTGCTTTCTGTTTTGTCTTCTTGTCTGTGTGCTTTGTCCGGCCCCATATTCTTATATTTGTATCTCTATTTATATTTATTATTCTCTTTAATAAATTTTGTTTTATTCTCATGGATATGTTGCATGATTAAGTTTCAGTGACATTATTAATAACACTACATATATTATTGACAAACAAATCAGCACATTACTTAATGATAAATTGAATAAGTAAGTCATAGTGATTCAAAATGTCTGCCTTAGACTATTTTATTAAGCAAGGCACAAAGCCTTGAGTATGTATGGTGATAACTTAAAAAAATTGCTCTTGCTGAATATGCAAAGGCTGATAAATTAACTTAAAAAAAGAAGAGCTGATGAATTAACTGAGAAAAGGAGGGCTGAGGAGTTTGCCAGCCAAGAAAGAATAAGACAAGATGAGGATAAATTGAAATTAGCTCAGTTGGCGCCTGAAGAAAAGATGTTAACTTTGCATCTTGAAGAATTTAGATTGCAAAACAATGGTATACAAAATAATCATGAGGTTCAATGTTCCTCAAAGAAACATAATTCAGGGTCTGTAAAATTTCGTTTACCCACTTTTAAACTAAATGTTGACGACAATGCTTGTTTCCTGAATCGTTTTGAGACAGTGTGTGAAGCACATAGGTTTGACAAATCTGAATGGTGTAGCAAATTAATGGAGCTTCTCACAGGTGGTGCTTTGATATCAATTTGTACCATGGATGAACCCAGTAAGAATAATTATGATGCTACTAGAGCCTTGTTACTCAAACGGTACCAGCTGGATGAAAATTGCTACCGTATGCGCTTTAAGACCAAGACACCTGAGACTGGAAAGGATTTCTCTGAATTTATAGCCGCCATAAGATTAACTTTCAACCGATGGGTGGAGCTAGAACAAATTGATCACACGTATGATGCAAGTATTTACTTGATATTAAGAGACAAGGTATTGTCTTCTATGAGCCAACAATTCCTAGCATACTTACATGAACTTGACAATGATTGAGTATTTAGGTTGCCAATACATCATTGCCCACCCAGGCATATGTGTTAATAACTCTAATTTTTAAAGATGCTTTACCAGGGGCTTCAGCTTTTTCATGGGACAACAAAAATACTCGACATAAGTCTCAGAGTCTCTACATAAATTTTGGTCGAGGTAAGGTCAGTAACTCTGGATTTTACTGAGGTGGTCAACCGTATAGAAATAAATCAAGCAGAGGAAATTTTCAACAATTTCATAGACTACGGCAAAACCAATGTCACCCAAATGATGGATGGATGAAGAATGATAATAATAATAGTTGCCCGTCGCAGGCGAAGATGGCGACAGCTTCAGACTTGACTTGTGAGACATCTGTGCCGTGATCTCATGTGGCTAATTAGTCCTTTTTGGCCGTACAGGCCCTGCCACATACGGGGCACACATGGTTAGAGTCGATAGTAGTGTTGATGTGCATTCCGATTTTTCTTGCAGCACGCTTGCCTTCTGCCTTATCAGGTAAATTCTGTTCTGCAATGCGAGTGCCTTGAGTAATGTTTGTCTGCCAGGCACAGCGATCCTGTGCGATAGTCTCCCAGAAGGAAACATAAATTTTGAAGCTGCTCAAAGATGCTTTCAATATGTCTTTGAAAGAAAGGAGAAAGAATGACAATTTTGTCAAAGACAGAGGACATTGGAATGATGATAGATCCAGTCGCCAATATGCCCCGCTAGAGATTCGAATTTCTTCCAAAACAACAGAAACCAAGGTGGTTATCGTAATAATCAGGGAAATAATCGTGCATTCAGCTCTCGTAGCGTTGAATGGTCAATTTACCATGCTAACTCATCACAAACGGCGTATACATAAGGTACTGCTCAAGATAATACAGTTGTCAATCAGGCTGCTGCCTGTTCATAATTTGATTTTGATGTTGCTTCACATTGTCCTGATTGCCAAAGATTATTTCAGCCAAATGATGTCTCTACATTGAGGTGTGGTCATCCACTTCCTACACCGACAGCACTAGCAGCACATGATGGCACAGGATCCCTCCAGTTTATCAGAGGCCTATTAAATAATGCACTTGTGTCTGTATTAAGAGATACTGAATGCAGTACTGTGGAAGTGCGATAATCACTGGTGCAAACATCATGCTCCACAGGTGGTTTTGTTAAGTGTGTAACGTTTGGTGGAACGGTGGAATTTTATCCAACTGTCATTGTTAATATTGCAACCCCATTTTTTCAGGATGGATTAAAGTGTCTTTTAAAGAATCCTATCGCTGATCTTATTGCTGGACGTATCCATGGTGGCAAAGATTGCACACATGGTGAAATTATAGAGTGGGAACGGCAACACGTGTTATCTGTCTATGCAGTCACAACCAGGCCACAAACACTGGCCCAGAAACATGATGATGATAAGGGTAACTTTCACACTACTATTTACAATGCGTCATTTACAGACATGCATGAGACCGATCATTCTGTAGATAGAGTTTGTCGGTCGGCAGGTGTTGATTCTCACCCGTTCTGATTACAGACTATTGCTGAACTTGATGAAGATATTGAGGGAGAAATCAGAGTGAGATTCAGATAATGGTCGATACTGCACAGTCTCAGGCCAAAACACTCAATAAGGGTCAGAATGATGCTGATGGTGATATTCACCATGAACTATGTAACACTTCCATTAGCAATGATTATTGTGATTACTTGCAATATCATGATATGCTTCGGACAGTGTTTTCCTATGTACTTAGGGCAAACCAGAGGGTGTTACCTCAGGAACATTATAGAATAATAATAATAATAAATTCTTTAAGCGCCAAACACGGCGCATAAGGCAGAAACCAGTGCTCTCCAGGTTGTTCGTTGTGACGCCACTCCTCTTAGCTCTTGCACATTATTTAGGCCCAACGTTCTTCCTTCTCTTATTATTGTTCTTCTGAGTGTTTCTTTTGGTCTTCCTTTTTTCCGCTTACCCTCAGGAACCCAAGTGAGCGCCTGTAGTGGTATTCTGTTGTTTTGCATTCGTAGGACATGACCGATATATGACCATCGTCTTTTCCTTATATAGTCGGAGACATATTTCTGCCTAGAGTCTTCTCTTATTTGTCGATTAGTCTTGAATTCTTTCCAACTGATGTTCATGAGTTTTCTAAGACATTTGTTCTCGAATGTATTCAGCTTGTTCTCCAATGATTTTGTTATTTTCCAACTCTCACAGCCGTATGTTAACACTGAGATAACATTTGAATTAAACAGACGAAGCTTGGTATGTATATTCAATGATCGTAATTTCCAAATGTTAGATAATCTATTGAAGGCGCTAGCTGCCAAAGCAATTCTAGTATGGATTTCTCTTGTTGTGTCACCATCCTGAGTCATTTTACTGCCTAAATAATTGAAACTTTCAACTTTCTGTAGTTTTTCCCCGTTCAAGATGATATCAAAGGTCTCGTTAGAAAAGTTCATAGCTTTAGTTTTAGAGGCATTTATTTGGAGACCAATTTTAACCGAGAGATGACACAAATTATTTATTGCTTCTTGGGATTGTCTTGGTGTTGAACTTAAGAATGCTACATCATCTGCGAAATCCAGGTCCCCCAGGAATTTTCCATTTGTCCATTTTATACCCAATTGTTCATTGTGGGTATAGTTTCTCATAACCCAATCAATAGCTATTCCAAAAAGTAGTGGTGACATAATACAGCCTTGTTTCACCCCTGTTTCTACTGTAAACCATTCTGTATTCCCTTTATTTGTTCTAACACAACATCTTGCATTGTCATATAGCGCTTTGATTATATTCACATATTTTGTTGGAAAACCATAGATTGTAAGTATCTTCCACAATGATGGGCGGTGTAGACTATCAAAGGCTTTTTGAAAATCGACGAAGGTGATAATAAGTGGCGATTGCCTTTCCACTGATTCTTCTATAATTGTTCTTAGTGTGAATATTTGATCAATACATGATCGTTTCGGCCTGAAACCCGCTTGTTCTTCTCTGATCTTTTCGTCAGCATGCAATTTAAGTCTTTCTAACATCATGCAACATAATAATTTTCCAGGTACTGATAATAGAGATATACCACGCCAGTTATTACAGTCTGATAGATCACCTTTCTTCGGTAACTTTACAATAATACTGTCTTTCCATTGTTGTGGTGGTTGTTCTTCTCTCCATACTTCATTTATAATATCTAAAATTCTCAAGAGGTTGTTGTCATTAACTGCTTTAATCATTTCCCCTGAAATTTCGTCAACTCCAGCAGCTTTAAAATTTTTTAATCTTTTAACGGCTTGTTTGATCTCGTCCAGCGTGAATTCATCGCAAGTTATTGGCAAAGTGGTTGTGGATGTTTCATTATTAAAATCAGGTGTTACTGTTGGTGGTGGTCTGTTTAGCACCTCCATGAAGTGCTCAGCCCATCTCTTCATTTGTTCTTTTTCTGTTGGTATTGAATTCCCTAATTTACCTTTAACAGGTGTTTCCATAGCAGTAGGCTGGTGACATAGTTGTTTTGTAATTTGATAAAGGCACCTACTATTACCAGTTCTTGCAGCATTTTCAGCTTCTACGGCCAGTTCATTGATGAAATGTCTTTTATCTCTTCGAGTTTTTGTCTTCACTTCTTTATTTAACAAGTTATAAGTTAGTTTGCAAGATTCAACTGCATTATGTGTACTTGCCGCTAGTAGTTTAAGTTTTGCTGTTTTCCTTTCTTGTATTTTATCCCAAGTATCTTCTCTCATCCATTTTTTCTTTTTATGTACTAGGTATCCGGTGGTCGCTACAGCTGCTTCTGTCATTGCTGTTCTCAGTTGTTCCCATTTAGTATCGATTGTCTTGGTGGTGATATCGTTGTCAATTTTGCCTAAAGCATCGAAATAGTATTTCATTTTGACATTATATTCCTTCTTTATATCATTTGATTGCAGTCTGTGTACATCTATTCTTCTATTTTTATTCGGTTGGTATAACTTCTTCAGTTTAATTCTCATTTTAGCTATGCAGAGGTTATGATCGCTTCCGATCTCTGCACCTCTGTATGCTCTGACGTCTTGAACTGATGAGCGAAATTTAGCGCTTATGCAGAAGTGATCTATCTGGTTCTTAGTTCTGCCATCAGGTGAATTCCATGTTATCTTGTGGATATTCTTATGTGGAAAGATGGTGTCTGCCACAACGAGGTTTGATATTTCACAAAGTTCTAGAAGTCTTTCGCCATTTTGATTCATACAGCCTATGCCATGAGTACCGAGATATCTTTGTACTCCATCGTTGTTGTCACCTACTTTGGCGTTAAAATCACCCATGACTGCTATTATGTCATGCTTGGGTATTGTGTTGATGGTACTTAGAAGTGCTTCATAGAAGTCATCTTTTGTGGTATCAAGAGCGTCGTTAGTTGGTGCATAACATTGTACAATTGAGAGCTTGAAAAATCGTGTCTGAAATCTAGCTAATATTAGCCTCTCATTGATAGGTACCCAGCTGATAAGCGATGCTGCTGCTTTCTGTGTCATTAGGATGGCTACTCCCTCTGTGTGACGATTATCATTACTACCAGAGTATATAATTTGCTTTTTTTCTTCTGAAATATATTTTATGCCCTTCCCCGTCCATCTACACTCGCTGACACCCAATAAGTCCAACTTATAATTATCCATTTCTTTAATTACTTCTTCCAATTTTCCGTCTTGATACATAGTTCTTACATTCCAGTATCCAATTTTAGAAATCTCCTTAGCCCCCAAGATATTAGAGTGAGTCATGTTTACTGTCGAGCCTGGTTCTGTTTCGGTAACAATAGCTTGTTTTACGATAGTGAATTGTTAACTCACTGATCAACCCTCCGATCCAACCGACCGATTCAAGGGTTTCGAGGTCAGTTATAGGAAAATATCTACACCACTAGATACTCTGGTGTATCTCTTATTCTATAATTTAACATAACATGGTGATATCCATCGAAATATACACATTCCTGATGTTTTTCTTTCGGCGTCTAAGGTGAGAAACGAATTTCACCTCCATCTTGGAAGGGTAGATAACTCTTATTATAGAGCAGTGCTCAAGACAGGAGTACGACAGGTATGCCTCTTTTCAACCACTCTATTTTTAACAGTCATAGACTGGGTGATGCGCAAGACAACAGAGGGCAGTCCAAGAGGAATAAGATGGATTACATTTTCTACATTAGAAGATCTGGAATATGCAGATGACATTGCACTACTAGCACATTCACATCAACACATCCAGGAAAAAACGGATAGACTTAATAAGTATAGCCAGCAGGTGGGCTTGAACATCAATCTAAAGAAGTCAGAGGTCATGACGCTCAATGTGAGCAACCCTGAGCCCA
This sequence comes from Oreohelix idahoensis, assembly GCA_024509875.1. Lineage (NCBI taxonomy): Eukaryota > Metazoa > Mollusca > Gastropoda > Stylommatophora > Oreohelicidae > Oreohelix > Oreohelix idahoensis. The sequence goes on from JAMPIV010001075.1 coordinate 241,023, forward strand.
TATCAGCAAGGAATTAGCAACTGGAACAGACAGACACCTTCACATACCTAGGATGCATAGTAAAACCAGACGGCTGAGCAAACAAAGACATCAACAACAAAATGAATAAGGCAAGAACAGCCTTTTTTAGTCTAAACAACATCTGGAAATCCTCTCAGTACAGCACAAGGACAAAATGAAGATTATATCAGAGCTGTGTGCTTTCTGTGCTTCTCTATGGTGCAGAATGCTGGAGAGTTACTTGGAAGAAATGTTGAAATTGTCATATTTTCACACAATATGCCTAAAAAATTCACCGAATCTTTTGGTCGAATACCATCACCAACCAAGATCTGCTTACTCGGAGCAAGCAAGAGGACATGCACACCATCATAGCTGGCAGACGCTGGAGCTGGGTTGGCCATGTCCTCAGAAGAGAACCCGATGCCATCACAAGGACAGCTATACTTTGGACCCCTGAAGGAAAACGAATGAGAGGCCTACCAAAAACAACTTGGCGGAGGACGGTGGAGGCTTAGATGCAAAGAATGAATTAGAGTTGGGGTACTGTACGAAGGATGACCACCGACCGAGCAAAGTGGAATCAATTTGTTCTTGCTCTACAAGACGCCACCAGGCTTGATGGCTACTGACTGCTTTGACGGTCGGCGGATGAGGATCAAAGAAGAAGAGGGTGTTTCCCTGGTTCAGTCTTGCTTTTATTTTTGCTTTAATATATGTATTTTTGTTCCAAACATTGCTTCCCATGGACATTAACAACACATTTGAGTTTCAATTTCAGACGATGATGGACCAAGGCGTGTCCTGGAATTTCATTGTTGTTGCTTTGTGCGGCCTATTCTTTTGCCTCCTATGTTACACATTAGTGTTGACTTTGTACATGTTATTAGGGTTACACACAAAACTTTCCATATAAATATGTTCAAAGCCTATTAACCTATGAGTACTATTCGCTAAACTCTGCAAGGTTGTTTTCTTTAATAAATTTGATCTTACCAAAGGAAACTGGCATGTTCCTTTGATGACAAGGCCAATCCTCTTACAGCATTCTCAACTCCAAAGTGTCTTTAACAGTGGAATTCTTTGTGTTTTGGTCTCATGAACGCTCCAGCTACTTTCGTCAGAATGTTGCGAACGATTTTTCTCACAGGTCTGATGACATCACATATATAGATAACATCTGTCTTTTTAGTACATCATGGGAAGATCATTTCTCAAGTCTCGGTTCATTGCTTGACACTCTTCGTTCCCATCATTTTAATTCTAGGCCTTCTAAGATTCATGTTTGTTTTGGAGAAATATCCATTCTGGGTCATAAAGTTGATCACAGTTTTCTTCAAACTGAACACCATAATGTATCAAAAATCCTAAACTTGTCTGTCCCTACTACTAAAACGCCCTTAGCTATGCAAGCGAATCACACTATCCTCCCTGCCATCTACGCATCACCAAAAAATGATGTTTCGATGACAGGTCATTAGTGCGAACCGCAAGACATAACACCGGAAGTTTACCATAGGTAGTTCAGCCTATTAATGACGCAATCACTTCTGCTGTTCCCCTATTATACAGTATTGGCCAGTCCAACAAGACAAAGACCTTAATACTGTGTCCAGTAAATGATAGTAGACAGAACAGTAAGAACAGGATAGAGGGTAGGTTTGGTATTGTATAAACATTTATAACACATAAGGAAGGGAAACCCGAGGTGTTTTTCTGTTGTCTAATGTTCTACTTCTTTATTTCCTACGAGTGCCTGATAACATACCTTTATGTTTGTCTCATATTAAGTTACTGTTTACAGACCTCGGGTTTCCCTTCCTTATGTGTTATTTTGAACCTACCAGTTTGTATGGCGTACCAGTTGCACTGAATGTCTCTATTTATTAAGCCTACGATATTTGCATTTTTCCAGCACGATCTGCTTAATTCTACAGTCACCACCTCCACACAAATAATAACATAGAGTTCTCTCACAACACGTAACATGACGCAACCTCGACAAAATCCCCGAGACCTAGTGTCCCGTCTCAGCGGACGAAGCCGAGTTTAATCTCGTGGTCAAAGAACTCTAACAAAGATGCCGCCTCCCGCGACAGAGAGTCCAGGACGCGTCAAAACAATCTCCAACCAGCAATAAGACTAAGGAGAGGGAACATGTCTGATTTAAAGTGACAGGTCAGTTATCTCTCTTTACACTACAGGATGTAATATAATACATTAAAATACGAAACCACACATTGTAATATAATACGAAACTACACATGTACGATGATTCTGTAATAAAGATGGCTGTAAACTGAACACGCTTTTACTGTGTGCCTTCTGAAACATATATGTGCCTGTGAAGAAGATGTGGTAACGTATATATACATACATAATAACATTACATGGTGGCAGCGGCCGATACCGGACCGAAGCAAAACAGCTACACGATAACACGTGAGTACAGTTTGTTCGGCTAATTTTCTTCATTGAGGTCAACCAGTCTGGAAAGTCAAGCCTTAACCCCATATATTCTAGAAGCATTGGACGATGAAGGTTTGAAAATTTACAACAGTTTTGCTACCGCTATGCCCGTTGAGTCAGCAACAGACCCCGCAGCCATATTGGACGAATTTGAAAAACGTCTGATCATAAAGCACACAAACTTTAGAGCGGCAAGATTAGAACTTCACCACCTGCGACAGAGACCTGGTGGAAGTCTAGATGATTTTTTCACTCGCATTAAGGAGAAAACAAGTGTATGTAAATTTAGCAACGAAGAAGCAAAAGAGCGAATTATTGAACAGATCCTTCTTAGCACACCAATGCCAGAGTTCCAGAAATGGCTACTGAGCCAGAGTGATACACTAACCTTACAACAACTTCTGGATGAAGGCAGGAAACACGAGGCACAAGCACTAAACATTAAACAAATTCAGCAAGGTACAGAAACAGCCAAGGTGGATGCAGTAAAAAGCTATAAACACAACAAAGCAACTGGTACTAAGAAACAAGGAAAACACAACACAAGCAGAGGTGCTATGTGTAAATGTTGTGGCCTAAACCACATACAAAACCACTGTCCAGCTAAAGACTCTACATGTCATTACTGCAGAAAGAGGGGCCACTGGATAAAATTTTGTTTCAAGAGGAAACAAGACAGTGCTCAACACAAACTTCACAGCAGAGAGTCATCAAAACAAACACACTCTATGATGAATGAGGACCGTGACTCCAGTGAAGAAAGTGATCCTTCCACTTTTGATACTGTGAAGATACTAACTTTCAGTAACGAACCAAAGAGAACGCAGGCTTTCTGCAAGGTACAATTCCGAATACCAGGAATTAAAATGCACAAAGAAATATATATTCGGTTCAAGATAGACACAGGTGCCCAAGGTAACACTCTACCCTTAAGAATATTCAGACAGATCATGCCTGACAAGGTGGATGAGCCAGGATTTCCCACAAGGGATGTAAAAAGTAGGAGTGGAAGGACAAAGCTAAGAGCTTACAGTGGAACAAGTATAGACTGTTTCGGAGCAGTAACACTTGAATGTTCATACAGAGACTCTGAATGGACATCGTCAACATTTTACTTGGTAGATGTCGAAGGACCTGCATTTTTGGGTTTACCAATGTGCGAAAAGCTGAGTGTGGTAACTATTAACAACATTAAAGCTGACAAAAAAGAACATCTTACTCTACACATCACTGGAGTAGATGACCTTAAACAGCGATTCCCAGAGCAATTTGACAGAATAGGCAAACTTACCGGAATGGCAAAATTTTTTTTAAAAGACAACGCTGAACCAAAGATAGACCCACCTAGAAAGTATCCTATACTTGTTAAACAGAAACTTGCCACAGAACTAGAAAAGATGGTGCAGAATGACGTTATTAGAAAGGTTGAAGAGCATTCTGATTGGTGTAGTAGTATCACAACTGTTTTGAAACAGGATGGTTCTCTTCGGGTTTGCCTTGACCCAAAACATTTAAACAACAGTCTAAAGTGCTGTCCACACAAAATGCATACAGTGGAAGAGATAACTCACAGATTCCACAATGCCAAATATTTTTCTAAACTAGATGCTGTACACGGATACTGGAGTGTTGAGATAGCAGAGGAAAGTCAACTCCTTACAACTTTTCGAACACCATTCGGCAGATATTGTTTCAAGAGACTCCCATTTGGTTTGAATGTATCACAAGACATCTTTCAACAGAAGATTGACAACATTGTTGAGCAATGTTCTGGCACAGTGGCTATTGCAAACGACATTGTAGTATGCGGCAGGTCAGAACTAGAACATGACCGTAACTTGATTAACTTGATGCATGTAGCACAGGCCCATGGGCTAACATTCAACAGCAAAAAGTGTACAATTAAGGCAACTGAGATACAATTTTTTGGATTGCTGTACACTCAAAATGGTGTAAAACCAAACCCTAAAAAGGTTGAAGATATTCATGACATGCCAACACCAGCTACAAAGAAGGAACTGCAACAATTCTTAGGTGCTGTCAACTTCCTAGCACAATTCATACAAATTTGTCAGCTGCTGCAGAACCTTTGCGATCTCTACAACAGAATGAAACTCCGTATGAATGGTCAGAAGATTATCACCACATATTCAACCATTTGAAGACCCTCATATCATCTGATGCATGCTTGAAATACTATGATATGCAAGCACCTACTTTTCTCATGGTTGATTCTAGTCTGAAAGGCCTAGGAGCAGCACTTTTGCAACCAGACAAAAATCCTGAAGGACACTATGCCAAAGAACTTCGTCCTGTAGCCTACGCAAGCAAATCATTAAGTTCTGGCGAAAAGAAACTTGCAAACATTGAAAGAGAAATGCTAGCTTTACGTTTTGGAATCAAACGCTTCCACACATTTCTTTTCAACCGCCCATTTACAATTCTGTCAGATCACAAGCCACTTGAGATGATTCATAAAAAACCAATAGCTTCAGCACCACCACGACTACAAGCTCTGTTATTGGAAACACAAGGTTATGATTTTAATATTCAGTATATCCCAGGAGAGGATATAGGTCTTGCAGATGCTCTCAGCAGACTACCAAACCCCAACAAGACAGCAGATCTTACCCCAAACATCAAAGTTGATTTTGTCAAGTTTAGCGATAATCGGCTTGAACACATCAGAGAAGACACAATGAGAGATCCTATTCTTAACTCTCTCAAAGAACTGATATACCATGGATGGCCAAGCTCTATCAGGGAAGTTCCAACACACATCCGTCCATACTACTCTATGAGGGACGAGTTAAGCATCGAAGATGGTCTGATCCTTAAAGGAGATCGCATTGTTGTACCAGAAACACAACGCGATATCATTCTTAAACAGCTCCATAATAGTCACCTTGGTATTGTGAAGACACAACTGAGAGCAAAGAAAGATGTTTACTGGCCACAGATAAACAAGGACATAGAAACACTATGTAAAAACTGTTCAGTTTGCCAAGAGCATGCCAATAGGCAGTGCAGAGAACCTCTCATACCATCAGACATACCATTGAGCCCTTGGAGCATTATAGGAACTGATATTTTCTCCATCGACAATAATGACTATCTTATTATTGCTGATTACTACAGCAAATTTCCCATCATTGAGAAACTTCCACAACCCTCACCATCAGCTGTTATTGCAGACATTGCAAAGAAGTACTGCAGCATATTTGGCATCCCAGATGAAATTAGATCTGACAACGGTCCACATGTCTCAGGTCAAGCATACAGAAATTTCACTAAGGACTGGAAGATCAAACACACAACATCATCACCTAGATACCCTAAATCTAATGGCTTCATTGAGAGACAGATACAAACTATCAAGTCAGTCATGAAGAAAACAAGAACAGAGGATGTACACCTAGCACTCTTGAGATGGAGAACAACACCAATAGACAGTGAGATTGACAGTCCAGCAGAACTCATGTTTGATAGAAGAATTAAAGACCTTCTACCATCTAAGGTCCACTTCCATCCACAACATAAAGACAGCACATATGATCAACTGCAACATCGTCAGCAAGTTCAGAAATCTAACTATGACAAATGTGCTAAAGACTTACCACCATTATATCCTGGTCAGCATGTGACTACCTACAACCACAACAATGACACATGGTCAAAAGCAACAATCATTTCCAGAAACCCTGAACCCAGGAGCTATACCCTAAGACCAGACAGCAGCAACAACCTCCTGAGGCGAAACAGAGTGGCCCACAAAACCAACAACCACCAAGGACGAAATCACAACCAACTCAAGCTAAACCAGGGACTTCCGCAGAACCACCAGCCCTTTACACCACTCGTTCTGGCCGTACAGTGACACCTCCCAGCTGATACAGACAGTGACATACATGCCCACACTGAACATTACACATACTTATCCTTTCTCACATGAAACATTTCGTTGGAAATGTTTGCACACATTTTTTTTTTCAAAAAAGGGGGGATGTAATATAATACATTAAAATACGAAACCACACATTGTTACATAATACGAAACTACACATGTACGATGATTCTGTAATAAAGATGGCTGTAAACTGAACACGCTTTTACTGTGTGCCTTCTGAAACATATATGTGCCTGTGAAGAAGATGTGGTAACGTATATATACATACATAATAACATTACACAGGAGACCGATGGAAATGAAATGGGCGGGCCAAAATCAAAAAGAATTTAGGGGTTGCCTAAGCTTCACCCTAAGGCCCCAGAATTTGTTGAACCCAGCGTCAACTAGTGTTATAACCCTCCATTTGCTATATACAGTAAAGTTTCCTTTCTTTGGCAGCTTGATAATGTGGCCTTCCTTCTAACTCTCTGGGACGGCCTCTTTTTCCCAGATTTTCTATAAAAATTGGTGTAGTAACTCTGAAGTATATGGTATATCTGCCTTCAGGGCTTCTGGTGGTATTTCGTCTGGTTCTGCAGCCTTCCCATTGTTCAGCTCTTTTATTGCCTGAGAGATCTCTTCTTTAGTGGGTGGGTTCGTGTTGCACTGTAGTGGCTCTTCTGCTGGCTCTATGATTGATTGCATTATTTTTTGGTTTCGGTTTAGGATTTGTTTAAAATATTCAGCACAACTAGCGCTCTGTTTCTCTTCATTGCTAATGGTTTTACTTTTTCTGCTCTTCGCTTTTGTATTGTGGTTTAGCTGTTTCTTAGATAAATTTCTTGTAATATTATATAATATTTTGAAGTCTCCTTAATTTGTCACAATCTCGGCTTCTTCTGTAAGTTTTTTTCAATAAACTTTCTTTTATCTTGCATGACACTCTTTTTCACTTTTCTGTTTAGCTCCCAATACATTGTGAGCAGTTGTGTTTTCTGCTCTGCTACTTTACAGTTGTTTACTTGTTGTTTGATGTCTCTCCTTTCTCTTATGAGGTTCCGTGTGTTTTCTGTGTGCCATTCCTACTGTTATCTATCTCTTTTGCAAAGAACGTCTTCATATGTCTTCCTGTGTGCTTCCTGAATTGTGCATTAATGATATACTTTCCTCTTCATGGTTCTTCAGTGCTTCAAATATATTCCTACGTCAGCTCCTCTCTTTACTCTAACATCTTGTAGGCAGCGCCTCCATTTTCTGTCTATGGTGAAGTGGTCTATCTGATTTTGCGTGTGCTGATCTGGGGAGTTCCGTGTAGTCTTGAGTATGTCCTTGTGTGGGAAGATAGTCCCTCCGAGGACCAGATCATTCAAATCACAAAAGTTTACAAAGAGCTCTCCATTTTCATTTCTATTTCCTATACCATTCTTTCCCAAGATTAGTTCACAGTTTTTGTTGTCTACTCCTACGTTTGCATTTAAATCTCCCAATATTATCTTAATGTCTCTTCTGTATGTTTTGTGCAATGTTCATTGGAGTTCATCATAGAAATCTTGCTTCTTATCATCATCTGCATTGTTTGTATGGGGCTTAACGCTGAATTATGTTGATTTTTCTTCCTTTTCCTTTTAATCTTGCCGTTATTATCCTGGGTGATATTGATTCCCATTATATTAATGCTTTTCTGGCTTCCTGTGACATCATAATAGCAGACTCTTCTGTGTGTGTGCGGTCTTAATCCTCGTGTTCTGAATATATGACATTTTCCCCTGTATTGCTCATAAATGCACCAGTTCCATTTATTTTCGTTCCTGCTAGTCCTAATAGTTTTATTCCATATCGTCTCATCTCTCCAACTACCTGTGATGTCCTTCCGGCCTCCTGCATTGTTCGTATGTTCCATGTGCCTAATCGAGTTATTGAGGTCGTCGTTAGAAGAGGTGTCACCAGCCTGACTTCCATTGACTGGCTTTCATCAGGTCTCTGCGTCATACGTCCTTCTTGTGAGAGTTCTTCCTGACTCTGGCTTTTGTTTCTTTCTTCAACTGTTACCGTTTCTGTGACAATTTGTTGTTTTTTTTCCGGCAGGATTGTGAGCCCTGTTCTCCAACCTCCTTTAACATGGAGGAAAGGAGGTGTGCCCACTTTGTCTCTTCCATTTTAACCTGCTCAGCATGAGTGAACCTACCGGGAGCAAAGTCTCCTGCTAATATAACTCAAAATATAATCAAGGCACTCAAGCCGACCCAACACTGATAACTCAACTTATTATTTGTAAAATGGTACTGTGAGATTCTTTTGTAAAATTTAACATGACATATATTTTTGTGTAAACCATTATATGGTGTATTCTGCCTGGTATCACGGCACACCAGGCAGACATCGGCGGCACACTTGTAGCTGGAGCACTGTCCTAAGACAAACACTCTGAACAACACAACGAAGGCTCCCGTAAGGGGAGGTCACTCTATACTTTAATTCTACCAGGCAGTTTAATCGGAATGGTTTTCTTGTTCGGTGGCTGTCATTACTGTCAATTTTAGTTCAAGAGAGGAGTGAGGACTACTAGCAGAAATACTTAAGAAAACAAATAATATAGAAAATATTAAAAACACAGCCAATAAATATATACAACAAATATCAAAAGACAGCATTACTGTGTACACAGATGGATCCAAGGGAGAGGATGGCAAATTGGGGATAGGAATATATATTCCAATATGGAAAATGGCAAAAGAATATAGCATCACGGAAAATACATCCATTTTCACTGCAGAGATGGTGGCAATACTAAAAGCACGGTAATTTCCTATTACTCGTAGGTTTTTGATCCGCAGTGAATATGGGTATTTTAGAGTTATCTCCCTGTAAAATTTTTGTTCCGGGCATTTCGCGGGGTATCGAAGTGTGTTTCCAATTGATAAGTATCGCACTACTATAATATATTCTTTCGCTGTCTTTCTTTCGCTGTTATTCATTCTTCCATCGCTACATCACGTTTTTTGCTTTTCATCAGGTGTTTTTGTTTCAGAAAGTTAGTTTGTTGTGTTTTTCCGTGGTATATATGCATCTGCCATCCACATTGCGTAAGTAATTAAGTATCATAGCAGTAGAAGGACACCGTATTTTCATTTATTTATTTTTTCACTCTTAGCTACAGTTTTTACCGCCATTACTCACAACATATTTAAATATCAGTTCACGTTTCGTAATGCCTGCACAAACCACTGTAGTTGATGTGAACAGTATTTTGACTGTTGCTGCCAGGCGTGCGGAGATGTGGGATTCATTCAGTTTGAATGATGAAGTGAGGCAACCCTTCCAGTGCTTGCAGTGGCTGGCTCGAAGAGGCTTAATAAAAAATTCCACAACGTGCAACACATGTTTGCAACCCGCACGGCTGTACAATCATTCACAAGGTACTGATGGCCGACGATGGCAGTGCATCAATTGTGCCACCACATTTAGTGTTAGGAAAGATTCATTTTTTGAAAACAGTCACCTGACACTTAGACAGATTATTTTAATTATGTATTTTTGGTGCACTGATGCTCCACAGGCCACCATTTGTCGCGAGGTTCATGTCAACAAAAACACTGTTGTTGACTGGTGCAACTTTATGCGTGAGGAGTGTAAAAAGTGGCTGTCTCGACGACCACGACAGATTGGTGGATTTAAAGCTAGTGGAGAACGAATCATAGTAGAAATTGACGAAAGCAAGTACTTTCATAGAAAGTATCACAGAGGCACCTGGCGAGAAGGACACTGGGTGTTTGGTGGTGTGGAGAGGGAGTCAGGGAAGTGTTTCCTGGTGGAAGTTGCTGATCGCACGGCAGGTACACTGGAGGCTCTTATCCAGCAGTATATTCGACGAGGAACACATATTATGACAGATGGGTGGCCAGCTTACAGCAACATTAGTACGTTGAATGGAGGTGCATATATGCATTCTGTTGTGGTGCACCAGCGCAATTTTGTTGACCCACAGAATCGCGAAATCCACACACAAACAGTGGAAAACATGTGGCAGCGTGCAAAAGTGAAAATGACACGGCAGTATGGAACTAGCAGGGAATTATTTCCCTCATATCTTGATGAATTTATGTGGAGAAATTCATTAAGAGATGAAGACCCTTTCAGTTCATTTCTTCTTTGTATTGCTGAAAGTTATGTTCTGTGATAACACAACATTGTGTATCATAAGCTGCCCACCTTGCAATACGTCTCCATGCAAGCATTCATGTCATCTTGTATTATTGGTTTATAGAGACATACCTTTTGCACGATGTTAAGCATCCATCTGGTTGCGATGCAATACTTCTGTTATCTTTGATCGTCATTGAACAAGGAGCGCCACCACCGAAGCTGGTATTCTTGTCGGACACCTGCTGACTTGTTTCCATCTACTGTTGTGGTGGTAGTTTCTGTTTGTGTTACATGATGATGTTCCTAGTGACATGTACAATGTCATATTAATTGTCACTTCACATCACAATTTTTCACTTCTTGCTTTTGTAGTTATTTTAATATACAGACATAAATAAACAATGTGGATGTAGATGACATGTCAAGTGATTTTTGTTTCTGGTATTCTTGTAGTTAACTTGCTTACTTGCTTCCATCTACTGTTGTGGTGGTAGTTTCTGTTTGTGTTACATGATGATGTTCCTAGTGGCATGTACAATGTCATATTAATTGTCACTTCACATCACAATGTTTCACTTCTTGCTTTTGTAGGTATTGTAATATACAGACATAAATAAACAATGTGGATGTAGATGACATGCCAAGTGCTTTTTTGTTTCTGGTATGAGTAGATATTTTATTACACTGCTTCAGATCACAATATGTCACCTATTGCATATGCACTTATATCATCTTCTGACATATATGTACACTGTGCATGAATATCAAATGCCAAGTAATTTTTTTGTTTAATCCTGCATGTGCCATAAATTGTCTGGTATTAGCAGATTGTTCATTAAACTGCTTCAGATCACAATATGTCACTTAGTGCATATGCACTTATATCATCTTCTGCCATATATGTACACTGTGCATGAATATCAAATACCAAGTAATATTTTTGTTTAATCCTGCATGTGCCATCATTTTCTGATATAAGCAGATTGTTCACTACACTGCTTCAGATCACAATATGTCACTTAGTGCATATGCACTTTGTTAAAACTCTTTCTTTGTGTAGTTGTTAACTCATACTGGCTACTAGTTGTTGAATCATGCTTTATTTGCTAAATGATGTGAATGTCCACCAGTGGATAAATGTAGATGTTGGGACTGGTGTAGTAAAGTGTAACGATTGTCAACTCATCAAACCCAGCACAGTTTTGGTCATACAGGTCATCTTGTCCTGGAACGTGATGAGGCTCCGACAAGAATGTGAGTGTAAACAATGAGTGTGTATCTGAATGTCAGTACGCGAATGGTAGAATGATTCGATAGAGTTGACAGGTTGGTAGTACATCACTCATACTCACACTGTTCGAATTCAAGAAGTACTGGAACTACGGTGGTCTTTTTTATAACATTTAATGGGACGCACACTTGGACAGTACGTGTATGGTTACAGGAACAAATGTCGACATAGACAGTATAATGTTGATCACAGGAATATCATCTTAAGTTAGCATTCATGCTTGGCAAATATCATAATGGAGCACTCGTAAATAAGCATTCAGCGTTCCATCATGTAAATCATCTGGCTTTACTGACTGGGCACGTCAGACCATAACCAATACATAGGAAGGCTCCTAGACCTAACCTCGTCTAGCGAATATTCCTTCACGTAAAGTTCAATATATATATATATTTCATAATATAGGAATCCCAGACATGGGTTCTCACATGTAGCAGTGATCTCTTGGTTCATCGAGCGATAGTACAGGCATCCCTTTTTCTCACTCGATAAATACAAAGTATATGAATTTCAACATGGCTGTTCTTTCTCTCGTGAGCTTCACTCACTATAGAATATAGACCAAAATTAGTCATTCATTAAATGTCCTCATTTCTTCATAGGTTCTCTCATAGAGGTAATTGAATAATATCATACAATCCAGTGCTGATACATAGGAATGTCTTCTTCCTTTGAATGGATATTCTTTTTAAAAGTACCACTGTGCATCTGCTTATCAACAACGATGGCGAAGCCCAAGTTCATAATAAATTGTGGTTTTACCTTTTTTATGCGAAATATAACTTTGCCATTCCTTGGCAAAAGAGAATAAACACTGGGGTAAAGTACATACAACATGTCTAAATGATTATCACTTTTCCCCATCCATATATAGATCACTATTTCGGCAAAAAGCCTGCTACAACAAAACTCGGCATCCTCACAGGATGACAGCCATGGATCACACACCTTGCTAGCGATACTTCCGCTGCATAGCCTTTGACCTTTTCTAGCGACAACCAAATTAGTTCGACTTAGAAATGCAAAGATATCCATATATAAGACAGACTCGTCCTACTCATACAAACACTACGTATAAATTCAGGCCATAGATATACTGAAGCAAGAACAATCTATTCCTACCCAGCCACAGAATAAATCACAGTAGGCCTAGAGTCGTCTGCGGAGTCCGATCGAAGATGACAGAACTATTTTCAAGGGAAGCAACCCAAAAATGACTTCTCCTTAAACACTTAAAAAAGGAAATACTTTGCTTACCAAATATTTGCGAACATAATAAGAATATAAATGTATTATATTGCAAGATAGTAAAAATTGCCCTTTACACACTTATATCATCTTCTGCCATATATGTACACTGTGCATGAATATCAAATACCAAGTAATATTTTTGTTTAATCCTGCATGTGCCATCATTTTCTGATATAAGCAGATTGTTCACTACACTGCTTCAGATCACAATATGTCACCTATTGCATATGCACTTATATCATTTCTGCCATATATGTACACTGTGCATGAATATCAAATACCAAGTAATATTTTTGTTTAATCCTGCATGTGCCATCATTTTCTGATATAAGCAGATTGTTCACTACACTGCTTCAGATCACAATATGTCACTTAGTGCATATGCACTTATATCATCTTCTGCCATATATGTACACTGTGCATGAATATCAAATACCAAGTAATATTTTTGTTTAATCCTGCATGTGCCATCATTTTCTGATATAAGCAGATTGTTCACTACACTGCTTCAGATCACAATATGTCACCTATTGCATATGCACTTATATCATCTTCTGACATATATGTACACTGTGCATGAATATCAAATGCCAAGTAATTTTTTTGTTTAATCCTGCATGTGCCATAAATTGTCTGGTATTAGCAGATTGTTCATTAAACTGCTTCAGATCACAATATGTCACTTAGTGCATATGCACTTATATCATTTCTGCCATATATGTACACTGTGCATGAATATCAAATACCAAGTAATATTTTTGTTTAATCCTGCATGTGCCATCATTTTCTGATATAAGCAGATTGTTCACTACACTGCTTCAGATCACTATATGTCACTTAGTGCATATGCACTTATATCATCTTCTGCCATATATGTACACTGTGCATGAATATCAAATGCCAAGTAATTTATTTTTTATCCTGCATGTGCCATCATTTTCTGATATAAGCAGATTGTTCACTACACTGCTTCAGATCACAATATGTCACCTATTGCATATGCACTTATATCATCTTCTGACATATATGTACACTGTGCATGAATATCAAATGCCAAGTAATTTTTTTGTTTAATCCTGCATGTGCCATAAATTGTCTGGTATTAGCAGATTGTTCATTAAACTGCTTCAGATCACAATATGTCACTTAGTGCATATGCACTTATATCATCTTCTGCCATATATGTACACTGTGCATGAATATCAAATGCCAAGTAATTTTTTTGTTTAATCCTGCATGTGCCATAAATTGTCTGGTATTAGCAGATTGTTCATTAAACTGCTTCAGATCACAATATGTCACTTAGTGCATATGCACTTATATCATCTTCTGCCATATATGTACACTGTGCATGAATATCAAATACCAAGTAACATTTTTGTTTAATCCTGCATGTGCCATCATTTTCTGATATAAGCAGATTGTTCACTACACTGCTTCAGATCACAATATGTCACTTAGTGCATATGCACTTATATCATCTTCTGCCATATATGTACACTGTGCATGAATATCAAATACCAAGTAATATTTTTGTTTAATCCTGCATGTGCCATGATTTTCTGATATAAGCAGATTGTTCACTACACTGCTTCAGATCACAATATGTCACTTAGTGCATATGCACTTATATCATCTTCTGCCATATATGTACACTGTGCATGAATATCAAATGCCAAGTAATTCTTTTTTTTTAATCCTGCATGTGCCATCATTTTCTGATATAAGCAGATTGTTCACTACACTGCTTCAGATCACAATATGTCACTTAGTGCATATGCACTTATATCATCTTCTGCCATATATGTACACTGTGCATGAATATCAAATGCCAAGTAATATTTTTGTTTAATCCTGCATGTGCCATCATTTTCTGATATAAGCAGATTGTTCACTACACTGCTTCAGATCACAATATGTCACTTAGTGCATATGCACTTATATCATCTTCTGACAAACAAGAATACGTATATCAACTATGTTTATGTATATGAGTTGCTGCAAAATATGTTCTTCATTTTACAATGTTGATTTCACTTGTACACATTACTTCTAATATACATCGTCCATCCACTGTTATTAGCATGCCCAGATATGTGAATGTATTTTGCGTTTTTTAAACTGCACCATTTCCATGGAAATAGCATTCTGGACCAGTTGTTTACTCATAGTTGATTGCAGCTTGTCATTTTTGCTATTACATTAAAGACCTTTATTTTCACTTTCTGTCCTTTCTATATCAAGCATTTCCTATAACTCATTTTCACAATTTATCATATAGACTGTACAATCTTGGAACATCAAGTTATTATTATCATGTCCACAAACAAAGCTATCTGTCATGTGTTTTGGGGAGTTTTTTTTTTTTTTAAACACAGATGTCTATGCTGTGTTACATTTTTATAATGTACCCGTTATTAAATTTGTCAAATGCATTAGTATTGTTTATAAAGCTGAAAATATTGATACGTTTTACTGCATTGGTCTTCTGTAACATTTTTATTACAATATATTATCAGTTGTTTGTAGTTTAACCTATTTTTTTAACACATATGTCAATCCTTTGTTACATTTTTAAAATTTATGCCTTATTAAATTTGTCAAATGCATTAGTATTGTTTAGAAGCTGACAATATTGATACGTTTTACTGCATTGGTCTTCTGTAACATTTTTATTACAATATATTATCAGTTGTTTGTAGGTTAACCTATTTTATTTTTTTTAACACATATTCTATACTTTGTTACATTTTTATAATTTACCCCTGATTAAATTTGTCAAATGCATTAGTATTGTTTATAAAGCTGAAAATATTGATACGTTTTACTGCATTGGTCTTCTGTAACATTTTTATTACAATATATTATCAGTTGTTTGTAGTTTAACCTATTTTTTTAACACATATGTCAATCCTTTGTTACATTTTTAAAATTTATGCCTTATTAAATTTGTCAAATGCATTAGTATTGTTTAGAAGCTGACAATATTGATACGTTTTACTGCATTGGTCTTCTGTAACATTTTTATTACAATATATTATCAGTTGTTTGTAGGTTAACCTATTTTATTTTTTTTAACACATATTCTATACTTTGTTACATTTTTATAATTTACCCCTGATTAAATTTGTCAAATGCATTAGTATTGTTTATAAAGCTGAAAATATTGATACGTTTTACTGCATTGGTCTTCTGTAACATTTTTATTACAATATATTATCAGTTGTTTGTAGTTTAACCTATTTTTTTAACACATATGTCAATCCTTTGTTACATTTTTAAAATTTATGCCTTATTAAATTTGTCAAATGCATTAGTATTGTTTAGAAGCTGACAATATTGATACGTTTTACTGCATTGGTCTTCTGTAACATTTTTATTACAATATATTATCAGTTGTTTGTAGGTTAACCTATTTTATTTTTTTTTAACACATATTCTATACTTTGTTACATTTTTATAATTTACCCCTGATTAAATTTGTCAAATGCATTAGTATTGTTTATAAAGCTGAAAATATTGATACGTTTTACTGCATTGGTCTTCTGTAACATTTTTATTACAATATATTATCAGTTGTTTGTAGGTTAACCTATTTTTTTAAACACATATTCTATACTTTGTTACATTTTTATAATTTACCCCTGATTAAATTTGTCAAATGCATTAGTATTGTGTTTAAAAAAATATGCATTGGACCTCTGTAACATTTTTATTACAATATATTATCAGTTGTTTGTAGTTTAACCTATTTTTTTAAACACATATTCTATACTTTGTTACATTTTTATAATTTACCCCTGATTAAATTTGTCAAATGCATTAGTATTGTTTATAAAGCTGAAAATATTGATAAGTTTTACTGCATTGGACCTCTGTAACATTTTTATTACAATATATTATCAGTTGTTTGTAGTTTAACCTATTTTTTTAAACACATATTCTATACTTTGTTACATTTTTATAATTTACCCCTGATTAAATTTGTCAAATGCATTAGTATTGTTTATAAAGCTGAAAATATTGATAAGTTTTACTGCATTGGACCTCTGTAACATTTTTATTACAATATATTATCAGTTGTTTCTAGTTTAACCTTCTACAAAATTAAATACTTCATCATTAATTCGTGTTGTGTTGTGTCTTTCCTGTGCTGCAGTTTCATTATTTGTTTACTTATTATAAGTCCCATTAGAAAAGAAAGCAATAGATTATGATAGGTTTTTGAACACCGCATTTGAAAGCTGGCATTTTTGGGTGCAAGGTATACCCAGTTCATCCCCATGTGGGTTATAATTTGGATATATAGTATTCATCACTCCATATAGTGTATTACTTTTATTAGACATAAGGAAGGGAAACCCGAGGCCTGTAAACAGTAAATTAATATGAAACAAATATAAAGGGTATGTTATCATGAAACAAATATAAAGGTATGTTATCAAAAACAGAAGTGATTGCGTCATTAATAGGCTGAACTGCCCATGATGGACTTCCGATGTCGTGTATTGTGTTCACACTGATGACCTGCCATTGAAACATCTTTTTTTTGAGGATGTGTAGATGGCAGGGAGGATAGTGTGATTCACTTGCATGGCTAGGCGGAGTTGTCGCACGGAAGGTCCGGTGTTCAAATCCTGGGTAAGCCACTCATGTCTGTTGTTTTTCTGTTGTCTGGTGTTCTACTTCTTTATTTCCTGCGAGTGCCTGATAACATACCTTTATATTTGTTTCATATTAATTTAGTGTATTGCTTTGTTCTTTGTCTTATGTGTTGGCTCTTCCATGATGTGATGTATCTACCTTTTGCTGTGGCAATGTTTAATGTATGTGGTTGTTATGATTACAATTCATAACGATTATGTATGTATTATAGCAAGCTCTACAGGGCTCCATTTCTTATAATTTTATAAGGAATTACTCACTAATAAAGGAAGTGATGTCATACCGATATGGTGTAGATGCAGACACGAATTTTGAATCAGAAGATTGGGGTGATCGTCTGCTAGAGAGATGTGGATTGTGTTTCAGTTTGAGCGGACGTATGTATGACAGCTTCTGCAGTCTATTGTGTTTTTTTCCTTAATCTTAACATCACTATGGCATCGGGAGCTGCGCTAGCGTATTGGTTACAACACCGCTCTGGCGACCGGGTGATACAGGATCAAACCCGGGCGACGGCATTTGAGGATTTTCGTCGACCGGGATTTGGACTGGATTAACTCGAGACCTGGCGAGACATTTGAAGGAGTGTCGTCGACCAGGGACTGGCGGCTCCTGAGCCGACCCAGCTGTAATGGGTACCTCCGATATCGGCGAGTATTTGCCTGAATGGCGAGGGACACCTGTCTCTGTACAAGAAATAAAGGGATACTCACGTACAATCAATGTCAGGTTAGACAGAAAATAATAACCTGAGATTTCGCCTCGAGTATTAGCGGGCGTACGAAAAAAAAAAAAGTATGGCATCAAGATACTATGTTGAGGTGTCCCTAGTTTCTTCAGGTAGTATTATTATGACGACCATGTCTATTAAATGAAGATATATAATACAAATTGTGAGAATGCCAGGACTGCGTCTCCATAGTGAACATTAGGAAGACTGCCTATTACTTCATTTGCCATTGGGCTTATATTATATGACATGGAGCTTTGTGTCAAGTGAAAATAAACTGTATATCGTTAATATTCCATTAGTGGTGACGAACTGGAACTGACTACGACTTATGGAACTTGGAACACAAGAAGTATAGGTAGGAAAGAAGAGGAGCTGGTGGAAGAGATGAGGAAAGCAAAACTAGAAATCCTGGCTATAACTGAAACGAAGAAAAAAGGACAAGGAGTCATGGATCTCGATGGCAACACGCTGCTCTACAGTGGTGTACCCATATCTGAAAGAGCTAAAGGGGGCGTGGGTTGCATTGTGGCCAAAAAGATAGTATCAAAGGATGGAAATTTGTCTCAGAGCGCATTATGGTTGTACAACTAAAAGAAGGAGATACTATAGTCAACCTGGTCATAGTGTGTGGGCCAAATGAGGATGAGAGAGTAGAGGTCAAGAAGGAATTCTTCGAGCTGCTTCAAACGACAGTGGATGACTGCCTAGATGAAGTTATCATGCTCGGAGATTTTAATGCCAGAGTTGGAAATGACCATGCTAGATGAGGTGGAGTTATCGAAGATATGGAGAAGATACTCTCAATGACAACGGAAATCGACTTCTTAGATTCTGCAGTGAGCAGAATCTGATCATTACAAACACAAAGTTCCCCATAAGCGCATACATGCATACACAAGATGTGAACCAACAAAGAATGAGAAGTCAGTGATTGACTATGCCATAGTCAAGAGGAGGTCATGCAAATATGTCTGGGATGCTAGAGCCTGGAAGGGTCCAGAGATTGGAAGTGATTGTCGTAGATTTTATTGAGATAGGTTGAAGATGTTTAGGGTTCCGTCGGAGCAGCAGAGGTGATAATTTTAAACTATGTGAGAATAAGGGGTAAGAAATAGCTTTACTTTTCACAAGGGTGAGAGTGTAAGAGAAAGGATAGTCTCTGGATTGAGTAATTGCTCTAATCCAGCCTATTTTACGACAATATTGAATTAGACGCACTTTCTATCCTGGTACATATATATATATATATATATATATATATATATATATATATATATATATATATATATATATATATATATATATATATATATATATCAGTTACACTTCACTTACATATACACAATTCTGTGACATAATACGTACAGACGTGAACCAAGCTATGGATAACATATATTTGGGCAGGGGTTTTGACCAACACAATAACTTAAGGTTTATTATCTTTAAAAATTTAAAAAAATCACAACATCAATATTATCTATCAGAACGTATAGTTTACAGACATAAAAATGCAAGAAATTTTTTTAAGTCCAAAAGGCCCTCCTCTCTGGTAAAGGAATACCAAAGTAGCTAGGTCCCGACAGAGGCAATTAACCCAAAAGATTACAGTTTATAATAAAGTATAGGGTTAGACGATAAAGTAAAAGAACCAAGTCTCTAGCTAATCTATCCTGAAAAAAAGAAGAAAAGAAATGATATAACAGTATTTGCGAACCCGAAAAGACAGAAGTGAGTGTAATGATTTATATAAAATATGAAAATATTCATTTCTCTTTCTTACAATCTGTCAGTCTGTGGCCACAAGCAATCACACTCACCTACTACTCTTGAACATATCTGTGTATCTTTGACTATTTCAGGGTGGTGCTATCCAAGGAACCCCAGTTCCTCCAATAATGATTAATTTATCCTAATGGGGAACGTCCGCTTAAATAGTGCTAATTTTTTTGTGTCAAAGTTTCACGTCAGATAGTGCAGGTCAAAAAGTTCATCATGGGCAACACACAGAAGTCCCTTATTTAGGGAAAATGTCTGGTACGTACACTGTTAGAAAACCAAGAAGGATAAGCAAAGGATCTCCTATTTTTTTTTATCTCTCACTCTGGGGTTGGGTGCCGGTTATGGACCCAAGTATTCCTTTTTCTGGATAAATCCATTTCATAAAAGAAAAAACTACGAGTCAATATTCTGGAACAAATGTATATATATATATATATATATATATATATATATATATATATATATATATATATATATATATATATATATATATATATATATATATATATATATATATATATATATATATATATATTTGGCCACCGCAGGCGGATCAGATTTGCTGTGAACAATCTGGGTAATTTCTTGTCCAGTTCTGATTTTTATTCTTTAAATGTTTATATGTGAGGACTCTCTCTCTTTAAGAAAACAAGAGGACCGTACAGGTCCAAATCTAAGACCCAATAATAGTTTAAGAATGTTTCTGGACCTATTCAGACTACTAGATCGCAGGGTTGATCGCCTAGATGTAGAAAAAACAAACATTTTAACAATGATATCATTATTATATTCAACACTCGTTAGGTAAGACCTCTTGACCACTCCAGTATTAAATTATATTTAAAACCCACAAGCGTCTAGCTAATATTATCGCGCTTTAACACGAGATGTAAACTCTAGTAATTCACAAAATTACGCATGATGAATAAAAGTACCAAACACAAAGTTCCCTCATAAGCGCATACATGCATACAATAGATGTGAATCAACAAACATTGAGAAGTCAGTGATCGACTATGCCATTGTTCGGAAAAGCTCATTCAAATATGTCAGAGATGCAAGAGTCTGGAGGGGGCCAGAGATTGGAAGTGATCACTACCTGCTAACAATCAAACGAACAACTGAAAGAGTTGCTCAGCCTAGGAACTGCCCAACATCACGAAGAAACCAAGTAAAGGAGCAGGAGAAATGAGCATTAGGACCTACAAGCTGAGAGAGCCAGAAATTAAGACCAGATATCAGGGGCTTATTGCTGCAGCGGTAAGCAACACAGAAGAACGACCTGATGACTTGGAAACCCTCTGTATTAAATTCAAGGATATCATAAAGACAGCTGCTGTAGAAGCATGCGGTGAAGTCCGACTTGGGAACCAGAGAAAGAGGACACCTTGGTGGACAGAGGAAGTCAAAGAGAAAATAAGAGAGAAGAAAATGACATGGAAACAATACTTAGGAGCTAAAAACACAACAGGACAAATGGACAAATATAGAGAATATGTGACACTCATAACAGAAGCAAAGAACAAAGTGCTAGCAGCAAAACAGAAGTCCTGGGAAGAATTTGGAGAAAAGCTAGAAAAAGATGCACAAGAAAACCAGAAATTGTTCTATAAGACCCTAAAGAACATGAGGAAGGAAAGACAATGCCCTCTCAAATCTATAAAGGACAAGCAAGGCAAATTGCTTACTGCCCCGAAGGAAGTAATGGAAAGATGGAAAGAATATTTCTCAGAACTCCTTGATGGTGAGCATGGTCAAGCATCACAAACAATAACCACTAGCACAGAAGATGAAACAAATGGGGATGAAGATGACATAAAGATGGAAGAACTGAAGGCAGCACCGGAGAAAATCAAGATGGGCAAAGCAGCAGGGCATGATGGTATAACACCAGAAATGGTTAAGTACATGGGAGCATCAGGCGACCTATTACTCTTAAGGGTCCTACAGGCAGCATGGTGCAACAAGACCATACCAAAGGATTGGGACATTGCCATCATAACACAAATTTTCAAAAAGGGTGACAATCGACAATGTGGAAACCGTAGAGGCATATCCCTTCTCAGTGTCCCTGGTAAAATCTACTCTAGAATCCTAGAGCAGAGACTCCGACGCCTAGCTGAGCCACAATTGGATGAGGTCCAGTGCGGATTCCGAGCAAACCGAAGTACTCAAGACCTAATCTTCACACTCAGACAGCTGAGTGAAAAGGCCCTTGAGTATAAGAGTGAGATCCATCTTTGTTTCATAGATCTGGAAAAGGCGTTTGACAGGGTCCCGTGGAGCAAACTTTGGGGCTGTTTGGCAAGGAAGAATATTCCAGCACCTCTGATTCATGATATACAGAGCTTCTACAAGTCTTGCAGAAATTATGTGAGGACAGCAAACCATAAGTCAGAAGAGTTCAGGACCACCACTGGTGTAAGACAAGGTGATATCCTATCACCTTACCTCTTCATACTCCTTATGGACGATGTCATCAAGGCATGTAAGGAGAGAACAAGAAAGTATTTCAGTGGGGTACTGGAAGATGAGACAGGTCTATATTTCGGAGCTGGCATTTGCTGATGATGTTGCCCTTAAATCAGAGGCACATCTCCAATTCAACCTGGGTATGCATTGTGTACATCCGGCGGCGGAAGTCACTTTCTGTTCAGCCACGCGGTCATCAATAGACAGCGATTTTGATAGAATTTCGGTTCTTGCCTTCAGGGAAGTACCCAGTTTTTATTTTATTTTGTTTTTATGTGTCCTATCTAGCCTTCACTTTCTTTCCTTTCCTGACGAAGGCCTTGTGGCCGTAACGTAGACTATTTTCTTTGTCTTTTGTCCTCGTAAGACGAATCACCTTTTTTCGATTTTTTTTCAAACCCATCCAATTCAACCTGCAAGTCTGGGAGGAAGAGCTGCAGAAGAGAGGGATGGTCATAAGCAGCTGTAAAACAAAATCCATAGTGATATCACGAGAAGAAAGAGTACATCAGATTAAGCTGGGAAAACAGGTCCTGGAGCAGGTCGACCACTTTAAATACCTCAGAGCTATTATGGACCGAAAAAGAGGCATCAGAGAAGAGTTGGCCACTCGAAAAGCAGCAGCTGGGAGACTTTTTCAGGGCATAAATCGAGGATTCCTCTGCAAAAGAGAGGTTGGTAAGAAAAAATGGCTGTATACCGCTCCACATATTTCCCAGTCTTGACATATGGTTGCGAGTCATGGGCAATGACTAAAACTCATAAAAGCCAGATCCAAATCTCATAGATGAGGTATCTGAGAATTGTGGTTGAAGTTACAGGAAGAGACATGGTCCGCAACCAGACGATAAGTCAGGGTCTAAAATGCCACCCCCTGCAGACCCAAGTAGAAATGTCCCAACAAAGATGGTTTGGCCATGTCTGCAGAATGGGAGAAGATTGGCTAACAAGACAAGCATGGGAAACAAAGAGCCAGGTATCCAGACCCCCAGGACGACCCAGAGTCCGCTGGGATGACAACATTATACATTCTTTGAAGGACCGAGGAATAGAATGGAACCAGGCCAGGAGGAAAACAGCCGATAGGATAGTCTGGCGCTCTCTCTTTCAAACCTCTATACCTCACGGTAGAAGTGGAACGACTAAGCAAGTAAGTAAGTATTTGACAGTTGATAACTTGACGATGAGTATTGTCATGGCTGCACGAAGTCTATACGAGGTGCAATGAGTTCAATGATATACTACTTGATATTGCGTCTTATAGGAAACGTCATCATCATCTTGCTGTGCGGTCTGCTTTCGTATAACAGCAACGAGATCACTGTACACTCTAATTAGTGTCCTGCGATTACGTGATTATTCAAGCAATAAGTTCTTGAGAAGGACATTACTATGTACGTATCTGTGCTAGATTGAGTTATGTGTAACGTCTGGACCTGTAAAGTTGGTAGTTGATGTAGGGTCTTTTATACATCTGAAAAGTACATCTGCCACCACATTTAGACTTCCCTTTATGGCTTTAATAGTGTAGTTGTACGGTTGTAGAGCGAGCGAGGCTCTAGCTGCTTTTTGATTAGTGAAGCTTACAGTCTATAGATACGCCAAGGCCTTTTAATCTGCCTCCAGAGTGAATCGAGCGCCCATCAAATACCTCTGGAGTTTGTTGAACGAAACCATGATAGCGTGTAAATCCCTCTCGACAATGGGATATCGCTGTTCCGCAGGTGACAGTTTACAACCCACATACATAGTAGGGTGCATGTGGCCTTCAAATTCTTGCATTAATGTTCCCCCGACGGCTGTATTTGAAGCGTCAACTCTGAGAACAAAATGATATCGAATGTCAAATAAACCTCAAAGTTTGGTGATTTCGAAAAGGCAATCTTAATCAAATTTAAAGCCACATGAACACGCATGCGACCAAAGTACCTTATTTGGAGCGTTCTTTTTTACGAACGCAGACAAAACTGAAGTCATATCTGAAAAAATTAGGCAGAAATTTTCTATAAAAATTTATGAGGCCTAATAAACTACTAATTTTTTATTTTTTTTTTGGTTCGAGGAACTTCAAGATTCAGAATTTTAGAAACAGTAGAATGTTCAGGTTTTAGAAACCCACCTACGACCTTATGACCAAGAAAGGAAATTTCAGTATATCCTATTCTAGTTTAGGATGGTCTAGCAGTAATGTTGTGAAAGCGTAAGGTATTCAACAAAGAATGAATTCCGTTAATATGATCATCCCAAGTATGATGAAACAAACAGATATCATCTATGTAAGTGATCAAATCATCACGATGAGAAAATAGTCTAAGCATCATGTGAACAAATGTAGCAGGAGCGTTAAAAAGACCGAAAGACATGTAATTGAACTGAAACAAACCTAAAGGTGTAGCGAAAGCGGTATAAGGCTTAGATTTGTCAGATAGTGGCACTTGTCTTTGCATAAGTCAAACTTTGTAAAGAACGTAGCTGTAGACAATCTATCAAGAAGGGATTCAAGCAGGGATAATGGTTCCGCGTCTTGAATTGTGACAGCATTTAGACGTCTGAAATCTATACAAATACAAATAGATTTGAATTTTTTTCTGATCACAAAACCATAAGAAAATTATATTGTGAATTAGAAGGATCAATTATGTTTAACGTAATCCTTTGTTTTATTTCTTCCTGTACCTGAGATTGCACATGAATCGGTATAGGGTAAAGTTTGAGTTTTGATAGGTCTGAAATCTGTTGCACGATATCATGTTGAATGATATCTGTATGCCCAGGAACATCAGTGAGCACATCAGAAAAAGATTGTAATAGTACAGAAATCTGCTCTCTCTGATTAGACGATAGAGTAGGAGCAATGGAAATATCTTTCCAGCTTTCAGTAGCCAAAAGATGTATATCTGGTAACAACAACATAGGTTCACCACCATCATAAAAATCAGAACTTTCCTCCTGAATAACTGCCAAGGAGGAGCGACGATCAACAGATTCGTCGATAGCTTCAAAGATAGGTTTCAGAAGTGGGGGTCGAGTATGACACTGTTGTAACATATTAATATGAAACATTGTATCTTTTCCTTAGCAGATAAAACATAGTCAACATCTGACAATTTATCCACAATTGTGTAAGCACCCTTCCATGAGACAAGTAATTTATTGTCCTTGTTTTGGCAGTAATACGTAGGCTTCATCACCTGGCCATAATTGGTGCAGTTTTCTGTTTTGATTGATAATTAATCGAGCCTTTAATTTTGCTTTTTCTGACGACTCCACTGCTATTTAGCATGCGCCAATAATCTTCTGTCTTAAATTTACAACATATTGATAAGAGGTTTGAACATCCTCATCCATGTTAGTTCCAATTATTAATTGTTTCACGATAGACATAGGACCTCTAGGCTTTGCACCAAATACCAATTCAAATGGCGCAAAATCCCGTATTTTCGTTGCGAATTTCTGTTATATAAGCAAAGAGAATAGCAGTCAATATTCAATCCCAATATTGTGGATACTTAGTCGTAAAACCTTGCCCAAAATTTCTTTTTAAACTCCTATTAAGTCTTTCAATTTTCCCATTTGCTTGAGCGTGATAGATAGCACTAAGCAATGTCTCAAATACTAAACATCTTCATCACCTCTTTCATAGTGTCATAGACGATACTGGGATCCCCGGTCAGATAGGATTGTTTTTCGGGAAAACCCAATGCTGAATACTAAAAATAGCGCATCGGCAACGTCCACGATCAATTATGGATTTAAGTGGCATCGCCGCCGGCCATCGGGTACACATATCAGTGCAAGTAAGCACAAATTTGTGACCCCTAGCTGATGTGACTTTTAAGGGACCAATAAGATCGAAAGCCATCTTTGCGAATGGACGCAAAAGAAATTATCAGATGCCTGGATAGGTGCATTATGTCCAGTGTCTTTTTGTTGCAACACTTTGGCACACTGAAATGTGCCACAGTAAAGTTTTTAACATCTTTTAGGTCACACCAGGTCAAAACAAATGTGACAAAACCCTCTGTTTTGTCATTTGCAATACTAAATGACCTGCACAATTTATGTCATTGGGCATGTCGTAAGACAAATGGTCTAAAGCAATGTATGGGGTACCACATAGATCTGTTTTTTCACAGTGTAGCATCTTGAAAATTTATAATTAAAATATCATTTCTTAATGTGTACCAATGTTTAGCACCATCATTAAACATCATTTCATTTGATTTTTGACCACACGAAAAAAATGTCCTTCAAAAGAATCATCTTCTTCTTTGCCTTGTATGAATGATTCTTTATATCGATCAATTCATCCTGTAAATTATCATCATCTTCCAGCTGATCAATATTTTTCCTTGTTTATTATCATTATCTCTATCAATATCACTGATCTTCCAGCATTCATCAAATCCTCAGTCATCCCCATCATTCATTACCTCATCAACACACTATCACTGTGGTTGAGATTATTCCTTTCATGAGAGAACTTGTGCTTGGATTGTAACAGCATTTGCAGTTATTAAGTGCTGTTTTTTCTATGAAAAGGAATTCAATCTTAAAATTAAATGGGATAATTGCAAATCAAGACAATGGTCTTGAAAGTACGATCCCGTTGTCACGCTCGACAACCATGCGTGCATCCCTATCTGAATAAAAAATAAATAAGGCTGCCCAACATTGAACCTGTA